>CAKNXH010063873.1:0-62375 GCA_932178445.1 Andricus quercusramuli
TTTTTTTTTAATCTTAAAATATCAAATACACATTGTGGTAAAAGGATTTTTTCAAAGCATCATTTTTTTGATACAATAATTTATTTTCAATTGACTAAAAGTAATCGTTACAATTTAATTACAATTTTACAGTGGTGATAATTTTTTTCCACCTTTTAGAATTTTTATTCCAAGAAAAAGAAACAATTATTTTTTTCGGATTTTTAGCAAAAAATGTCTGTCGTATTGTGATATCGCGATTTTCAATTTTTATTTTCTCGGGAATACAATCATTTTTTAATGATGAAACTTTTTTAGTTTCACTGAGCATTCTCGTATACTGGAAGCAAACCTTTATTTTCACAAAAAATTCAAAATTCGCCTCTCAATTTCTAGCTGAAGCCGATTTTGAAAACGCATGAAATTTTCATCTCAAAACTCTTAGTCGATTTTCTCGGAATTGGCTAACTTTTTAACATTAAACCTTGTTTACTTGTATTAGTGAGCTTTATATCCAGGAAGCATTCTTTCATTTTATTCTTAAATTGAAAATTGAATTTTTTATCGCATTCTGCAATCAAAGCTGGTTCTATTTCAGGTTACTGTCACTTTGATATTGACAGCTTCCACATCCATTTCCTGTAACCTAGATAAATTTTCTAGTCATACTTTCTTGGCCTCGATTCAATAACTGTTTGGCCCAAAAAACATTTTTTTACAACTTTTTGATTTTTCACGAAAAATCGAAAATTAGAATTTTAATCCTATTAAAAATAATGAAAAATCAAGAAAAATACAATTTTGCGGTCAAACTATGCAAGATATAAAAAAGATGAATCAATAAAACTTGTGCACTCAAAAGACATTAAAAAATTTCTTTTGCATAATTTCTTTAATAGGAAGCGTGGTTTTTGTTTTAATCGTGAAACATGACATTAAAAAATAAACAAAAAATGCAATTTTCACATTCTCGTCCTGATAAGAAGGTATTGGTTTGATGTAAAATTCGACTTAATCGGTAAGAAAAAACGATTTTTACGCGGCGGGCAAGTTTTTTTATCTTCAAATAGTGATTTCGTCAATAAATTATTAGGACTTTTTTTGTGGGAAGGGGGGCCGGAAAATCTTATGAATCTCCACTTGGGAGAAAAGTGGTCCAAAGCATTTCTTACGTAAGATTCCTCTTTTTAATTTTTTTATATTCTAATTGAAACCAGTTTTGGCTGCTCTCATGAATTCTTTTGAAAATTTTGACACTTCATTGAAATTGTTTCATTCATGTGAAAATTCTCTAAAAATTCTTTGAATTCTGTTAATATCGTCAATAATCTCGCGAAATGTAAATTCCTTCGAATCCGTCGAAACAAAATATATATTAGATATATTAATTTATATTATATTATATTATAATATATTTATAATATAATAATTATAATATATTTATATTATAAATTTATATAATTAGAATATATAAATTAAACTTATTTATCAATGTTCTCTGAAAAGACAGTTTAGATCCCTATAAATCTTTGAAATCGCTCGAAATCATTGAAATCCATTGACATTTAATAAAATCCTGCAATCTTGTGAAACACCTTAATACCCTTTGGAATCTTTTAAAACACTAGTAAACCTTGAAATTTCATTTAATTTCATTTACTGTCGAAAATGCTCTAGAAACTTCTTTGGAATCCTTTTTAATTCTCAAAATCTTTCGAAATTCTTTGGAATCTATTAAATAGCTTACAATCTTTGGAATATTTTTAAATTCCATGAATACTTTGAAATAATTTTAGATCTTCAAAAATCCCTTAAATCTTGTAAAATTATTTGAAATCCCTTAAAATTTTTGGAATTGCTACGAAATTCTATATCTTGAAGAGTAATTTAAAATATTCAAAATCCTTTGAAACTTTGTAGTTTTCTTCATATCCTTTGAACTTTTAAACTAGACAGACATCCTTTGTAATCAAATTGATTTTGTTTCCTAAAGTTCTCTAGATATTTGTTGAAATCCCGTAAAATCCGCTCAAATCTTCGGAAATGATACAAATCCATTAAAATATGTATACCATAAAATTAGCTTATTTATTAAAGTTATTTTTAAAAACCCGTTCAAAGGCCTAGAAATCTTCGAAATCCTTGGAGATTCAATAAAATTCTCTTAATCTAGTGAATTTCCTTGAAATAGCTTGAAATAGCTTGAAATCTTTTGAAATTTCATTGAATAAATAAAAATTTAAAATCTTTGAAATTCCAGACAATTCTTCGAAATCCCTTGAAATGTTTCGAAATCTTTTGAAATGCTTTAAAATAAGTTAAAGTAGCTTGAAATTTTTTAAGTATTTAAAATCCTGTAAGTCTTTTGAAGTAATTTAAATTCTATAAAACACCGCCAATCTTTTGAAATTCTCTCGAATAGCTTCAAATCATTCAAAATGCTGCAAAATTTTTTAATATTGATTAAAAAATCTTTAAAATTCTTTGAAATTTCTCAAATCCCTTGGAATGATTGGAGGTTCCAAAAATTTGATTCCTCAAATTTTGTGAAATTCTTTGAAATCCTGCAAAGGGGATCATTTTGCAGATTTTTCTTCACTTCACGATCAGAATTAATCGATTGAATGAAAATTATTTCAACTGAAACATTTTGAAATGCAGATTCACCTGAATTGCAGTCAATCAATTTGCGAACATTTCAATCTGTCTCATAATTTGAAACATTTAAATCAGCCATTATAACCACCACCAACTAAGGCTCATCTCGTTAAATTATTTTTCAACTCTTCGAATTAAAACGTTATTAACAAAGCATATCAACACCTTTAAATTATTGAAATTTCTTTGAATTTCTCTACAATGTCAAAGGTCAGGAATATTTTAAGGTCAAAGAAGATAGGGGAAAAATGACAGGAGGTCAGGAGGAAGGTCGTTAGTCCAAGACGAAAGGTTGTAACTCATATGTCAGAAGTTCAAGGCTTCAAGAGTAAAAGGAAGAGAAGAAATATGAAAGATCAAAGGTGAAAGTAATAGGCCATGCTTCAAGGGTTAAGTTCAGTCAGGAATCATAATATGTCAAAGTTCGAAGGTCAGAGATGCGAAGGCCAAATTCAAAAGTCAAGGATCAAGTGAAAAGGTCATAGTTCGAAGCTCGCTCACACTAAAAAGTAATACGTTCCACTTATTTTCTATAACCAAGATAAAATATTCAACTATCCTGACGATGCGATGGTGAGTCTTTACTGCGTATAAACTACAACTTATGGTGAGACCTATGTTTAAAACAAAGCGGTCCTCCAGCAGTATATCTATGTAATGATCTCGAAGAAACTTAGACTGGAAAGCAGAGTAGGGAGATTGTTCAAGTGACACGAAGTGGTAGTACACGATGCGAAGGTAGTTTCTAAAGCAGTTGAATCCGAATTAATTATCGCCATGTAGAGTGATGCCACCTTGTCAAAGTTCTTCCCACAGCTTCTTGTTTCAAACAAATTTACACGTTGAATTACATGAGCAAGCTAGAATGCTTATTGTTTCTCACAAAGTCGCAAGAACTACTTATTACTGTAGCATTTCACTTCTTACTCGTTTATTCATGCTTATATTTCATGAAAGGCGGCAACTTTCTTCTTGAATTGTTAAAAATAATTATTCTCGAAATAAATTATGATTCCTCATCAAAACAACAAATCAGTCGAGGTAGGCGCTATGCGCATACAGCAAAGAGTTTCGTTTAGTCGTCTAAATATCTCTCACCTCCTATAACTCCCCCTCTCTATTTTAATCTATCCTATCCTGTCCTATACAATCATATCCTAACATACCCCTCACGCGACCCATACCATCCTTCCCTACCTACTTTCCTCCTCTATTCCCACTACCCTATTTCCAATCACCGCCTTCTTGCCCTCGCATGCATACTAGCATCCATGAGCACTCCAAATACCTTCTCCAAATACCCCCTCCATACTTCCCCGAACCTCTCTTGTTACTCCCACTTCTCCCTACACGCCCTTCCCTACTTCCCTTTCCTATGTATGCTCCTCTCGCTTCTTTCCTTTTTCCTTTTTTCCCTTATCCTTCTCCCCTTTGTTTACTAACATCACTTCTCACCCCCCTAACAGTTTTCATGCTTCGCTTTCCCTTACTTTTCCTTACTTCACCTCTTAGCCGTACGCGCACTTTCCATACTTCCTATTCTGCACTTAATTTCATTTTTACTCACTTCCCCTTTCACGCTGCACGCCTGATGTTATCAGTTTTCGTACTTCACATCTTCTCTACACATTTTTCTACTTCTACCTACCTCTTCTTAATTTCCTTTTTTATGCTCCCCTCTATTTACTTTTTCCTTATTATAATACCCTCTTATCAATTTCCCTGCTAATCTTACTTTCCCTACCGTCACTTTCCCTACTTCCTATCATATTATCACTTCCCCTTCTTCTTACCCCCTCCCCTCACTGTTAACGTTTCCCCTCCATCACTTTTCCTAATTCCTCTTATTCGCTTTCCCTCACTTTCCCTCACTTTCCCTCTTTTCTCTCCCCTGACTTATTTTACATTTCCTAATTTCCCTCCTTTTCATACTGCCCCGACATTCCCTACCTTCACTTACCCTTGTGTACTTCAATTCCCATTCTATCAATGCCTTCATTTCTTATCGTCTCCCCTGTAATTTCCTACTTCCCCTTTCCTCTTCACCCTTCTCCTACTTATTATCCCCTCTCTCACGTTTCATACTTCCTCGTCATAACTTTCCCTAGTTTCTCTCCGTCAGTTTCCATACTTTCCCTGCCATCACTTCAACTAATTTTCTTTTGTCACTTTCTCAACTTTCCATACTTTCGCTACTTCCTATCCTGCCCCTATTTCCACCTTCACTTCCCCTTCCATGCTTGACCTCTTATAATATAAATTCCTCTATTTCTCATCTCATCCTGTAATTTTTTTCACCTATCCTCCCTTGTCCCCATTTCCATATACTTATCCTTTTCCTTGTTTCTTATACTTCCCTCCTTTTCCTTCCTGCCCTTTCTTTACTTCTCATACTTTCCCTACTTACCATACTTTTCCTACTTCCTATAATTCTCCTACTTCTAATACTTGCCTACTTCCCATACTGCCCCATCTTTACTGAGCCTTTTATATTTCACCTCCCATACTATCAACTCCCTCACTTCTCATCCTCTCCACTTCATTTTCCCACTTCTCTTCCCTTCTCTTCACTCTCTCTAATTCTTCTCTCCCCCCTCACTTTTCATAATTCCCCTTCATTACTTCCCCACTTCTTCTTTCTTAGTTCTCTAACTTTTCTTCCCGTCACTTCGATTATTTCCTATCGCATCGCTTGTCCTAGCTTCCACACTTACCCTACTTCCTATACCGTGCCACTTTACCCTCAGTTCCTCTTCCATACTTCACCTCCCATAACAACAACTGGCCTACCTCTCACTCAATCCCCTCATTTTCCTACCTATCCCCTTCTTCCCATTCCCCTAACTTCTTAACCCCTTCCTTCAATTTTCATACCTCCCCTCCATCCTTACCCGGTAAAAAAAATTAAAACGGACGGACGCACGCCCGACCAAAATATAAGGGTTTCTGTCCAGGACTACGGAACCCTAAAATTAATTTTGAATTTCTGATCCATTTTGGAATTATCATTGTCGAGGAAGGAAGTTTCCAATGTCAAATAAATAGCAAGGTGATTAAAATCTGTGTCTGGTACGGATAGAGCAGCTATTCTAAGCAATTACTGGATAAGAGTGTTGGTTTATGACGTCTCATGGGTGTCAGAGTATATCCTCTTTCTTGTATGTGCTTTATTCTCCAAGAAAGTGTGCCTTCCGGGTATATTGCGGTTGCGAAAACTTTAAAGCAAACACTACTTCTACCATTGTGTGAACACGCGATCTTTTATAAAAAGGGGCAAAAGTAGGAAAGAGAGAAAGAGAGGTCGAGAAAGTGAAAGGGATGGAAAGGACGGATGAAAGGAAGACAAAAAACTGAAAGTTGAGCAAACCGCCAATCGGTTCGCCCGATTACGTGCAAGCACGCGAGATACTTTTTCGCATGTGGTATTTCTCGCTTTTTGTATTTTTGTATCTGCACATTTTTACAGAAAATTTTAAGCGAAGCTTATATTTATATAATAAATTCGTGCTTAAATAGTTTCAGAAGATTGTATACATAAATTATGCGAAAGAGCGTATTATCTAAATTTGAAGGAATCCAGCTTTTCCGAAATTCGAAACTATTAATCCGCAGATTGAACCCGAGGCAACATTGTTTTCATGGAGAACTTTCCACTTTGAGCTGAACACGAATTTCGATGAATTGATTATGCGGTGGTAATCCACGATCGAATTTTATTAGCACTTTGCAGCCAATAGCCGGAAAGTTCTGTGCATTTCCTAACGATGCAACAACAAATGGCCGCAGGATTCCCCGGGTTCTGAAATCCATTTGAGAACGTAATATAGTTACTAGATTCAACCCTTCGAAAACCTTAACTTCAAAACTATTTAGATCAATTAAATCAAGGAAATCTCACACGCTAGGGGCGAAATATCTATTTAACAGATTTTCAAGGTTGCTTAAAAATAAAAAATTGAGAAATTCCCTCACTTTCCGTGACTTTTTTTTCTACCAATTTTTTATCTTTCCTGACCGTTATACATTTTCCTTTTGGGTGTAACAACAAGCTTACACCTAGGAGATCAATAATGTCAATGCAAGAAAATGATCCTTTCTCAATTCATCTTAACACTTTTACTAAGAACAGCATACTTGAAAGTCCGAAATGCTTCAAAACAGGAAAAATGAGGTGATTTTCATCAAAAATATGGGGATAATAGGGTAATAAATTCTTCAGTATGAAACTAAAGTATAGGTAAAATATTGAATTGAATATAAGAAGCTAAAGATTTCAAGTCGACATATATTGGACTTTTAACAAAATAGTTGAATTTTCCAAAAAATAATTAAACGTTTCATTAATAACTGAATTTTTCACAAAATAATTTCATTTGTAACAAAATAATTGAATTTTTAACCACAAATTACATTTTAAATAACATAGATTAATTTTGTACCAAAAACTTTCCTACCGAAGAAAAATAATTTTCAATTCACACGGATGAATTTTCTAGCCAAAAAAGACAAAATATTTGACTAAATAATTAAATTTATAACAAAATTAACTAAACAGTTGAATTTTCAACCTTCAAAGGTGAATCTTGAACACAAAAAATGAATTTTCAACTGAAGTAATGAATTTTTACCCAAAAAATTGATTTTTAACACCTTAGTTCAAAGTTAGCTAAGTAGTTAAATTCTCAAACCAAAATAGCGCGTCTATTGTATCTCGAGCTTCGCGCTCGATGATGTATTTGTCTCGCGTTATGCGCTCGGTCTTTACACTTTCCCAGCATATGTGCACAGACCTTTTCAAATTAAAGGTTAAAGCATTCACAACTGTAATTTGGTGATTGTTAAAATTACTCTTTTGTTAAAACTCCTTCGGCTTTAACTGACACATTCTCATTACATATCTTGTGCTTCGCACTCGATTTTGTCCAAGGTGCGAACTTTTCTACATATAAAGTGTACTTTATATTTCTTTCTCTATCTCGATCTGCTACAGCTTATTCAGATATTGTAAAATAAAGTACAAAATATATATTTCATGATTACTTTAATATTTGTAATTTATTCTGTATCAATTTTTGTTCTCAGGTATCCTAAAAAATGCAACCTTTCAATACATGTATATTATTACAATTCATAATATGCATTGATATTGAAACATACGTATTTTCTTTGTCTTATTTTCATCATTATTGATGGTGCGAATCCTATCGAAAACAAAAACAATTTTGTTATTGAACATTTCGTTGCATCCTGTGTCGTTTTTCCATAAATGTAATTTGTTTATCTTCGATGTCATTTTTACGATATAAACAAAAAATACACATCGTAGCGTAAAGCATTTTTATTTGTAGATATAATTTAGGCGAACCATTTGGTTAAATAAAAAACTAGGCATTCTATCAAAAAGTGATTAAGGAAAAATTTGTAGATCATATTCGGCGAACAATTTTTGTCTATTCATTTCTTTCGTATCTCATGTCGTTTTTCCGAAAATACAATTTTTTTATTTTTGACGTTATTTTTCACGATTAAAACAAAAACTACGCATCCTGCCAGAACATAATGAATATCAAATTTGTAGCTCTTTGTTGTATGAACAACTTTTATTCATTTCTTTCGTGGCTTGTGTCGTTTTTCAAAAAATTGTATTTTCTTTATTTTTAATGGTATTTTTTACGATTAAAACAAAAACTGCGCGTCCTATCAAAAAATAATACAGTATAAAATTGTAGATCTTTTTGGATGCATAATTTTATTAGTTTCATTGTTTT
The DNA here is from genome assembly GCA_932178445.1 of Andricus quercusramuli. NCBI lineage: Eukaryota > Metazoa > Arthropoda > Insecta > Hymenoptera > Cynipidae > Andricus > Andricus quercusramuli. The sequence goes on from CAKNXH010063873.1 coordinate 8,406, forward strand.
CGTATCTTGCATAGTTTGACCGCATAATGCAACTGTTGATTTTTGATTATTCATTTTTGCTGATTGAAACCAGAACCATTGGACTAAAAAATACTGGTTCAAGAATTCGACCTTTATTTTTGGTCCCTGAAGCTATGAGCCAGACACCATCGTAAAACCTTTTTTTTCTGATTCAGGGTTTCTCAAAACGTGGAGATTCAAAGGAATCCGTAAAGGTCAGTTTTCAGTTTTCATTGTGATAAGAATGTAATACGAACGTTAACCAAATAGTATAATTTTCAACGGAGATGAATTTCTAACGAAAATAATGAATCTTCCACAAAAAAAATTAATCTTTAAGAAATTTAGTTCAATATTTATCTAAAAACGATAAAATTTTCGATAAAAAATAGAATTCTCATGGAAAAATTGAAAACTTGATATTCCAAAGTAGAAGATTCTACTTTTGAATAAAAAACAGTTGAATTTAACCAAAAAAATCTGCCTGCTACTCACAGCTTCGTTCATAAGTTTGAGCGCGCCTATAGGGCGCGCGACTGTTCATTCTCGCATTTCGCGCTTGATAATATATTTATCTCGCGCTGCGCGCTCGGTCTTTAAATTTTCCCCCACATTTGTGCGCAGGCCTTTTGAAATTGAAGGTCAAAGGATCGAAAACTTTAATTTAGTGATTGTGAATTCTCTTTTGTTAAAGCCCCTTTGGCTTTAACGAACACATTCTCATCACGTATCTCGTGCTTTGCACTCGATTTTGTTAAACATGCCAACTTTTCTACATTATGTTCAACTCTGTCATATCAAATGTATATTATATTCATCTCTGTACTTCGTTCATGGGGCTGCTCATTGAGATATTGAAAAATACAGTTCAAATTTTTTTTTTCATAATTACCTTAATATTTGTTTCTTATTTTGCACTAATTTTAATTCTCAGCTACCCTGAAAAATGTATTATTTCAATAAATTCATATTATTACAATTCATAATATGCATTGGTATTGAAACCAAAGTATTTTCATCATCTTGTTTTTATAATTTTAAAAATGCGTATCCTATTGAAAAAATTGTCTTTAAACATTTTATAGCGACTTACTTCGCATTTTCATAAATTTAATTTGTTTATTTTCAATGTTATTTTTTACGATTTAAACTAAAAACATGAATCCTAGCGTAAGGTGGTTCCAAGTAAATTCGTAGATATAATTTAGCCAAAAAATTTCGATGAATAACATGTTATTGTAGCTTGTATCCTTTTCCCCAAAAGTAATTCTTTTTGCTTTTAGTATAATTCTATAACAAGAGTTTATGTAGGTATTTTTTGGTTGAACAACTTTTGTCTTTTTATTTTCCTCGTCTCTTGTGTGGTTCTTCCAAAAATTTAATAATTTTATTTTCAATTTTATTTTTTACGATCAAAAGAAAATCTACTCGTCCTATCAAAAAACTGATAATAACAGATTTATATATCCTTTTTGGCTGAACAACTTTTGTCTATTAATTTTCTTCGTACCTTGTGTCGTTTCTTACAAAGTTTAATTTTTTTATTTGTAATGTTCCATTTTACGAATTAAACAAAAACAACGCATTCTTTCAAAAAATGATTGGCAACAAATTTGTAGCTCTTTTTTGAATGAACAAATTTTGTCTTAATTTTTTTCTCCCAGCTTCTTTCGTTTGTCCAAAAATTCGATTTTTTTATTTTTTAAGAAAATTCAATGATTTGTTACAATAATCTTTCAGGTCTTCTAGAAAGCAACGTTCTTCTTTAAATGACTTTTTTTCCTATCGTTCGTTGCTCGGATTAAAATGTTGATTTCATTTTTTTTCTGCATCTTGAAAATGCTATAACTTGAACAAAATGGTCTCAACAATTTTTAAAATGCTCTGACTTTTTGAATTTTTATCGAAGATAGCTGGTTAAGAAACCTCATCATCCGCGACAGTTAGTTTTCACATAAAATCAATATCTTCTCATTATGATGATAATGTAAAAATGAATTCTCAACGAAAAATTCAATAGTTGATATTTCAATGAAGAATATTGTGATTCTAGCTTGAAAACAGTTTAATTCAACCAAAAAAGGAGAATTTTCGACAAAATAGCTCAATCCTCAATAGGGTGTTCCAACAATTTTCTGTTCGAATTTGTATGCCCCCCCCCCCCCCCGAATCTTCAAATCCAGACAAAAATAAATCCATTTTTTTGTTTTGAAAAAAAATTATATTTAAGGGTGCCGCAAGCCCCATGAAGTTTAACATGTATTTCCCATAAGAAAAAAATACGTTTTTGTAAATCTTATTCAGAATCCTCAATATTATCTCAATCGAGTTGAAACTCAACATTTCTCTTTCCAATTAGCCATAGGATACGAATAAAATATAACTTTTCAAATACCAACACCATAAGTCTGTTTTACAGGGTCCCAAAGAAACCCCATGAGTGAAAAAATGGGTTTTGCGAGTTTTTGGCGGTAATTATGATTTTTTCACGGTTTTTAAAATACGAATTGTTTCTAATACATAAAATATGACTTTATACTGAAAATTACATGTTGTCATGAATTTTTAAACAATTTTTTATTGTTTTTAGCGATTTTCTTATAGAATGGAGTTAGAGAGACGTGATTTTTTAAACAAATTAATAATAATGTTAATAATATTCTCTCAGAAAAATGCTACAAAATTGCGAAAAAATCACTTTTAGTCAAATTTTCAATGAAGATAAGTTAAGTAATTAATTAGAGTCAAGAAAATCAATTGTTTAAACAATTTATCATAATTATTGATAATATTATATTCGAATAATGCTAGAAAGATGCGGTTTTTTGTCGTTACAATTTTTGGCTTTTCGTCCAGATTTCATTTGGAGTGGAGTAATATTGAATTCAAGTTTACAAAATTATTTTTTATACAATTTATTATCATTATTAATAATTTTCTCTCTGCTTAATTGGTAGAATGTTGCGGTTTTTTATGAGATTTCCGACTTTTTGTCTATTTTTAATTAGGCGTGACTTAATAATTAATTAGATTTAGCAAAAATAATTGTTCAAACAAATTATAATTGTTCATGACTATCTTCATCTATATCAATTGCGCCTGATAGTTGCGGTTTTTCGCCAATTTTTATCTTTCTGTCCTTTTTTCACTTAGTGAGGTAGTAATTAAGTTAACAAAAAAGTTGTTTAGACAATTTAATATTGTTTAAGACTATCTTTTCTTAGATAAGTGCTAGAAAGTGGCGGTTTTTTCTAAAATCTTAAACTTTGCATCGCCTTTTTATTTCTGATCAAATAATAAGTCAACCACAACAAAAATGATTTATCGAATTGTATTTTTCTTTTGAGTGAATTATTTTCGCTCTTTTCCCAATGCTTACAAAAAATTAATTTAAACAAAAAAAGCTGTTCAACGAAAAAGGCAAGAACAAAGAATAGAATTATTAATTAACTAATAATTAATTATATGAAATAGCTTTTTTAATCTGAATTAATTTTTTTAAGCATTGGCAAAAGAGCAAAAATAATTCACTTAAAACAAAAATACCGTGCGAATAATAATTTTTGTGGTGGTTGACTTATTATTTGTTCATAAATAAAAAGGCGATTCAAAGTTACAGATTTTATAAAAACCGTCACATTCTAGCACTTATCTAAGAAACGATATTTATGAACAATATTAAATTGTTCAAACAACTATATTGTTAAATTTAATTAATTATTACCTCAATTAGTGAAAAAAGGGCAGAAAGGTAAAAATTGCCGGAAAACCGCAACTTTAAAGCGCAATTGAAATAGATGAAGATAGTCATAAACAATAATAATTTGTTTAAACAATTATTTATGCTAAATCTAATTAATTATTAAGTCACGTATAATGAAAAATAGACAAACAGTTGAAAATTTCCGAAAAAACCGCAACATTCTACCAATTGAGCAAAGAGAATATTATTTATTATGATAATAAATTGTTTAAACAATTATTCTATTAGCTCCAATCCATTATTAATTCACTCCAAAGGAAAATTAGACAGAAAGCCAGAAATTCAAAAAACTGCATCTTTCTAGCATTATTCAAATATAATATTATTAATAATTATAATTAATTGTTAAAACAATTAAATTTATCGACTCTAATTAATTACTTAACTTATCTCAATCGAAAATTTGACTAAAATTGATTTTCTTTGTGTGCAATTTTGTAGCATTTTTCTAAGAGAATATTATTAAGATTAATAATAAATTGTTTAAACAATCACTTCAGCATTCAAAACTCGCAAACCCAATTTTTTCACTTATGGGGTTTCTTTGGGACCCTATAAAATAGACTTATGGTGTTGGTATTCGAAAAGTGATATTTTTTTGTATTCTGTGGCTAATTGTGAAGAGAAATGTTAAGTTTCAACTCGATTGCGATAATATTGAAGATTCTGGATCAGGTTTACAAAAACGACTTTTTTTATGGTAAATACATGTTAAACTTCATGGGGCTTGCGGCTCCCTTAAATATCATTTTTTCAAAACAAAAAAAATTGATTTATTTTTGTGTGGATCCGAACAAATTTGGGGGGTGTCCCCATACAAATTAAAAAAAAAAAAATTTCTAAGCCATTTTTGGATCACCCTATTCCTCAGCCACAAGAAGTGTGTACGATAAATTTCCGTCAAAAACGAAATAGTTAAATTCCAGTTGAGAAAAGTAATTTTCAAAGAAAAAAGAATTTTCATCAACGTAAATAAATCTTTATCCTAATTAGACTTAGCAAACTTTTCTGTTGAAACGAATGAACTTTCAACGAAAAAAAGTTGGATTAATTAAGTTTTCATTATGCGAAAGAACGAGAAAAAGAAGAAGTTTCTTGAAAACAGGGAAAAAAAGGAATACTTCAAAAAAGAAGAAAAGAGGGGAACAGGAGAAAGAGTGCCAAGTCTCGAAAACAGTCATACAGAATTTTATAAACTTTAACTTCAGTATATCAAGAATTAGGCCCTGTTAAGGTTTTTCCTTACATTATCTGACATTTCTTGACCATTCTTCAATTCTGTGACTTTCCAGAATTCCCTGACCTGTAGCAACCTTAGATTTCGTCACGAATATTTTAAAATACACATAAACCAGAGAAAAATAAATAAGAATAAATGAATAAAATATTTTTATCGTGGCTAGTGACTCTCTTAAAGTGAATGGTCTATTTTTCTAACCCGGAAGAAAGAGTCGTAAATCCCATCGATAGAGAATGACTCAGGTGTCCGAAATGTCACCAGTCTCTGTGGGCAGCACTTGAATACTCGAGTGGCGCATCCTGAATGCGGATCGTCGACATTGACTCTTTTTTTTATTGAAGGGAAAACGTGAAACGAATCATCCATTTTCTTCTCGACGTGTTGTAACAGAAACTCTGTGTTAAAATTTGCACAAGCTCTTTCAACCAGTGAGGAGAAAAAACTGGTTTATTTCAAATAGTTACTTTTTTTGGCGACGATAGTGGCAATGAAGAGACTTTTATAAATAACTAACGAATTGATAATTAGCAACGTTTTTTGAGTAAGAATAAATATATGAGAATCGTCACTTTTTTCAGTTATTTTCGAAATTTAGTTCAAGGGATTTCACAGAATTCTCAGTGACTTAGAAGATTTCAAATAAATCAACGGATTTCAACAATTACAATATTTTGAGACTTCCTAGCGATGAAAAATATTTTAATGGATTTTGTGATATTTCAACAAATTTAACGAGATTGATCTCGTTAGATTTGTATTTTATTGAATCTCCAAAGATTTTAGTGGATTTCAAAGATTTCTGGGGATTTGTACATATTTTCTTGGAAAATTTCTATGGATGAGTTTAATTTAATTATTTTAATTTATATTGAAAGGATTTCAAATTATTTGTATTCCTTTTTATTTATTTTTATAGATTTTTACCATTTCCAAAGATTTTGAGGGATTTTAAGATATTTTAAGAGATTCTAAGGTATTTCAAGTAATATCTACAGAACTTTAAAGAATGAATCAAATTTTATTTAAAGGTTTTTCTACGGATTTGGACAATTCCAAGGGATATGAAGAAATTATAAAACTTTTCAAAGATTAACAAAATTTTAAGTTATTTCAAAAGACTTGAAAGTCAAGGGACTTCACATGATGCAATCAATTCATTGGACCTCCAAATAATCCAAAATTTGTAGGAGATTTGACCAATTTCATGGGATTTCAAATTATTTTTAACTAATTCAGAGATTTCAAGAGGTTTCTATGGATTTTAACAGCTTTTAGGAAATTCAAAAGGATTTTCATGTATTTCAATGAAATGACAGGATTTGACTTTTTTTTAAATTTGTCCTCTAATAGTTAAATGGATCAATGAGCAAATTATATTTGTATTCTATGAGCTCACATTCATTGGTTTAATATGTTGTAAAGTAATTAATATGTTGTAAAATAGTATGTTGTAAAGCTCTAAAAAATTCTGTTGGAACGGGACATATTTTGAACTTTTTTGGTACTTTGACCGTTACTCTAACAGTATTTTTTTTTGGGTACATAAATTCCATCAGCACTTAAAACTAATTAGAAAAAAATAAAACAGAACTTTTATGATAATTTTGTCCCAAAAATTATTTAGGGTTTGCAAAAATTAAAAAAAAAATAGCGGGACTTTTTCAAACTCTGGCATTAAAAAGTCCCATCGTTACATGTGAACATTACAAAAAAACGAAACTTTTATAGTGCTTTTTCCCCTAATTGGACTTTTAAAAATTGTTTAGGAAAGTAGGTACTTGAGTACCGATTTGTCTTATACCTAGTACCTTAGCGGGATTTCATTCGGGATCCCGATGGGATACCAAAAGTATTTTTTTTTTGCTAGTGAATAACTAGTTACTTCTTTCGTGATGTGCCATGAACGTTAATTAATTCCTTTCGAAAAGTAGGTTGGTCATCACTGTTTTTAATACGAGGAAATTGTAAGAAAAATCTGACATTCAACAAAAGAAAATAGTCTACAGTCGGTAAAAGCGAATTGAATCTTTATTATCATGTTTTATAATAATGTTAAGTCTCTTTTTTTCTGAGAAGTAACAAACAACTTTCCACTTGAAATACTTTCCATATGGCGCTTGGGATTCAAGTTGATTGATGTTATTAATCATTAATTTTCCTTAAAGCCCTGGAGAAAATTCCACTAAGAACACTTTCAATTTGAGGTTAGAGCTTTATTTGGCACCCTTCTTTTGGCTTCTTGAGTGAAATGTAGAAAGGTGCGAAAAATAATAAAGTACAGAAGACGGAAGAGACGGAGACTTGAAAGAAAAAGGAGAAAAGTTTTGAAACTGCTGGGGAATCTCCGGTACGATTTGTAAGGGGGTTTGATTTATAAGTCTGTGAGTTGCGAGAGGGTAGTATCTCCCTCCGGTTCTTGAGAAGAAGAACTGGAACCGGAAAAAAGAACCGACGAAACCGAGGAACCGAGGAGTTTGGGAACGATCGCCAAGCCGCGGCATCACTTACGGATGATGCATTGCTCCGAAGTCAATTTCAGGCACAGAAGGATGAGACCGTGATAATGGATTCGGAAAAGCTGAAAACAGTCGACCCCTTTCATTGGTCCGTTTAGCGTTTCACTTTAACTAATCGCACACTGTACTAACTCTTAAAGAGAATATTGAACACAAAACTTAGTGAAAAAAAAATATTCTAGAATAATGACATTATTCTTGCCGATATAAGGGTTTAAGTGGTACAAGTGGGTTAGAGTCAGACACAATGAAAAGCCAGTAGTATCAATCGATGTATGTCAGATATAGTAGAATAATCGGTACAATGACTGGCCATCCCCCAATGATTAGCCGCCTCATTCAAATATGCTTATACGAAAGAATATTTAGAAATGAAACTACTAATAAATAGTGCAGGATGAAGCCCAAATAATTCCGCAGCATATTTGAAGCCTATGTAATGCAGCAGTTTCAACAAAAATCTGTTTAGGTTAGGAGTAACCGCTTGTTCAAAATTATTATTTTTAAAATAGTTGCGATAGATTCAAATGAAAATTTTTGGATTTTAATTGAATTCGATGGATTAAGATACACGATAGTAGTATTCTAACCTTAAAATTATGTCTGTATGTCGCTAAATGCGTGCCGAATCATTGTCATCGTGAATAAAGCGGAAACATGATGATTGGTCACAATATCTGAAAAGCAAATGACTAACATCTTTAAAAAATACATTAAAAATTGCTTAAACATTTTTCAAACTACCTACCTAATTAATTCTCAATTTGCTTTACAAAAATTGATTGAAAAAATAGTCAAAAACAGTTTTCGGCTCCGGTCTATCATTACACAATTTAGATGCTAATCACTATGCTTTAAAAATCAGTAATCTGTTACCTGATGTAGCCAACGAGCGGGCCATGGTCTGTATTTCACCACATTTCAGTAGCCAGTCATAGAATCATGGGCCTATTTTAATCAATATGCCATCGTTGACAATCATTGTGCTTTTCGATTGTATTTTTAATTTCTTTGAATTATTATCACTTACTACTTCAAACGCTCAAATTACTAATTTCATTGAATCTTCCTTAAATTTGTTATCCATCCATGTATTTTAAAAGTTCATTCCACGCTTATATTGTTTTCTACAAATGTTTTAAACTGTGAAAATTCCTTAAGTGGTCAATCATTGCACCGCTTAGTCTAATCCGAATATAAAAAAGTGACAATGGTGTTCCTATAAGGTCCTAAATAATATGTATAAGACCAGACGGAACTAATGTACCAACTCTTTATAATTGTTTTCAAAGTTCAAATAGAGATGAACGTACTAGAAAATTATTTTTCCTTCATTAGCGGGTTTCGTTCTAATAGCCAAAAAATGATGAGCCACAAGTTTAAGACAAAGTGGTCGATATTCACACCAAGCGCACGCCTTAAAGTTTTGCATATGATTAACATAGGACATATTTCTGAAGTGAACCCACTTAAAAAACCCAAGTTCTCTGATTAGACTCAAACTCTGGCAAAGTTTTGACCCACTGGTTGCAAATTTATAAGCAAAAAATTGTGCAATTGGACCAATATTTACCGAGAAAGTGAGGTTATATTTTTGTCACTACTGGGTGTACGATTGCATTCAAGAAATTGTATCTCTTTTAATGTTATAGGCCAAATTTTCTGTTCTACGATTTTGAAAAGATTCTAAACGCCTGTTTCATTGACCGTAATTATTTTTTCGAAAAAATGAGTATTCCACCTCCAAAGGTGAAGGTCAAAAACAAATTTTACTTTTTTCATATTTAGACCATTTTTTGTGTTTTTTTTTCCACTTGAGAGAAATCCGAGCTATTTGTTTTAGAACTCTTGGCCAGAAGGTGGCCGACATACGTTTATTCACAAAAATAAGCCTTAAATAGTTTTTTGAGGATATTATATGTTTCGATGATTCAATACTCTTTTAATATTATTTTTAAAAATGTGTTCTTCTACAGTTTCGATGTGATCTTTCAAGTTCTTTTCACTGAACATAAGCATTTTTCAAGAATGAATGTTAGACCTACAGTAATCAAAGTAAAAAATAAATTCAAACCTGAATTTTGTTTATTTTACAATTTAACTCTAGGTTTGAAATACAGCTGAAGTTTTTGTTTAAACTTTGGGTGAAAAAAATTGGCTGACAATTATTTGTTAGATAAACTAATGTTGGCTACATTTCAATCTCAAGCGCTTCAAACGAAACATTTTAGCTTTCTTTTGAGCCTGAAAAGAAACCAAAAAATGCTTCAAATTCTAATTTAAGTGAAATCTATTTTTGAATTTCATTCTTGATAGTCAAGTGAAGGGTGGCCGTACAGAACTAGAAAACCAAAAGAATAAAAATTAGTCAGAAAAGTTTGAAACCTTTTTTGAAACCTGAATCATCATTTTGAGATGAAACAAAATTCTACTTTCGAGCGGAAGTGTTGCTGAATCGAGGCCAAAATGCTTGATCAGAAAATCTCATGTAGTTTTGAGGAAACAGATGTGGAAGTTAATAATCTCAAAGTGACACCTCAAATTAGATCACGCTTGAATGCGAAATGCTATAAAAAATGTAATCTTCAGTTTAGATGAAAAATGAAAATGTTCTCTCGTGATGTGGGGTTTTGAATGAGAGTGAACAATTTTTCATCTGAAAAATTTAGCCGATTCCGAGTAAATCGTCCAAGAAGTTTCGAGACAATTTTTTATTCAATGAACCCATTTTTCTAAAAATGTTGGTTATTTATGGCAGATCTGCGCTGCCAACCTTCAAATATTTTTTTTTTTTTTTAAATGCATGAGAAGATTATATTTCATGCAAGAAGAAATAAAAAAATTGACCTTTACTTTTGAAAGTCAAATGCTTAAGCATAGCATAAAAAGCCTGTTCTGTAATAGAGTAATAGGAAAGAACTTTAAAGTAAAGTTGATAAATAAAGGACAGCAGTCTTAAGTCAAATTTTTTTGATTTGAATCACATTAAAAAAATTATATTTTTAGATTTCCAAATCCCCAACTTGAACATGTAGATTCAAAAGAAGTGGCCGAAAAATAGGCCATTCTTCAACATTTTAAACAAGGAGCACATTCAAGAAATAAATACTGTTTTATTAAACAGGTTTAACATCTAAATAATTGATATATTTTGACAATATAAGCAACCCCTATTATTTTAATATAATTTATTTTTGACTTTTGCAAGACCTTAAATTTTTGTGATATGCGAAAATGAAAATTGAAAAAGAAAGGAAACAATATTTCGATGTAATAATATGATCATTCTAAGGGAAAATTTGATTTTAACTTAAATTATAGAAATAGATAACCATTTTAACTATAAGTAAACTGATAATAAAAGCAGTCAAAGTGGAAATATTCTCAATCGTGAACTTCCTAAATTGAAGTTTGAATATTTTTACTACAGTGTGGTTTCAAGGGGATACATTTTTTTACTTCCGAAGAAATAATTTCTAACGATGACGAAAAATTAATTAGATACCTTAATTAATTCTTTAGCTATAATTTTTTTTTGAGATCTTAGTATTCTTTCACCACAATACAAATGTTTTTCATCGAAGGTACTCTGCTAGAAATAATTTTTTGAAGAATAATTGTAGTACTACTTAACTACAATGTTTTTGATAAATTTGTATTCTTATTATATGATATTTGACAAAAATTCACTCTCTCAGAGTGTCTTATAGTGTATATATTTTGATTTCATTTTTGTTGAAATAAAAAAATTTTCAGTGTATTTGAATAACTATTTAGATGAAATATTTTTAAAAATTTCTTTTTTTATAACAGTGCGATTTTGAGGGGAAAAACTTTTCGCTTTCACAAATATAATTTCCAATTATAACAGGAAATTCAATACATTTCAATTTGAATTATTTTTTTATACAAAAAGATGGTTTAGGAATTTTTTTATCAAATCTGTGTCGCTACAAATATTGTTTAAACACGTTCTTCGACTACAACGTCTTTGACAACTTGGAAATTTTCTTGCTGTAGTGAAATTGTTTTCATCTAGTGTACTTTGCCATATAAAATTCTTTGAAAATTTTGATGCCTCAATAATAATTATTAATAAAATAAAAATATGAAACAAAATTTAAATTAAAACTGAAAACTTAATGGCTTTCTATAATTTGCAAACTGCGAAATTAACGACGAAATAACACTTGTAATTTTAGAATTGCGTCTTAACGAGAAATTATGTAATTTTCACAGATTCAATAAAATTCACCGTTGAGGGCCACCCTCATGTGCGAAAACGTTTGAAACAATTTTTTGGCAAAAATTTATCTACGTTATTTAACCTCTTTTAATTTTACTAAATATTCCTTAATATGAGTTTTACTTCAAAATCAGGTATCGTCAGATTGAACTTGAATTGCAAGAAAATAAAAGTATAGCAGCGTGTGAGCTATACAATATTTTCTTCATGATATAGTTTATAATTAAGAGATATACTAATAAATATCATCATACCACAAATTTACAAATAAATTATGAATATAAATTACACAACACACTACTTGTCTAATTTAGATATGTAGGAGATTTCGCTTCAAAATGATATTTCTGTAAGAACATTATAAACCGTTTATTACTTCAGAAAAATATTTGTAATTGACTAAAATAGTACTACGTTTTTTGTTCTAATGCAATCCCAATCTTTTTGAAATTTCTAAGAAAAGTTGATACTTTAGTACTTATTTATCTCATACCCAGTTTATTTGAAATCCTGATGGGATCCCAATGGTATTTTTTTCGGGAAATTTCAAGTAGCATATCTAATTTTATATGAAGGGCTTAAGTAGCACAGGTCAGTTTAAGTCAGACAATTCTTGAAACAGCGTCTGCGGGATTGTCTGAAAATAGAGGAATTCCACCAAAAATATCTGCGGTGCTAAAAATCTGCGAATTACAACTACATGAAATTGTGACATCAAAGTTGGGCGAGTCATTAGGAAAAAAATATATTTTAAATAAATATAATAAAAGACTGTTTTATGAAGAATCCTGATGATGCTTTTCGAATAAATTTTTATGAGCTGTTTTTGACAAACAAAACAAATTTATTCTTGCTAAGTTTTAAAATGTCCAAAATGGCTTTCAAAAAATAGTTCGAAAACTTATATAGGGTTCTCCATAAAAAAATGTTTCTTAAAACATTTCGTCCTGATTATTTTCTTCTGAATTACTGATTTATTCTATAATTAAATTTAATGGTACCGTCATTCAATGAAACCATTATCCAATGGGGAGGGTGGGCATGTTCACGAAACCTTATTGATACTCCCAATAGATGAACCTTTTTCTTTTATCATAATGGAACAATGATTGGGGAATAAATCATTTTTCTTTTTCTCCTTTAGTAATAACAGACGCACTTTAATTAAAACTTAAGGATATATAAGGTTAGTACACATTAAACGATTTATTTCATACTCATTTATTTAGATTGTGATTGTAATGTTCATTAATAATTACTGAAAAGCTGACAAATTTACTGCAAACCAAGCTAGCACTTTACCTAGTTCTGAAATATTAATCATATAATATACATAAGAAAATCAATATCTGAAAATCGAGCATCAATTAAGGTTATTTAATATATCTTGAAATTTATTAAAATATATTCCTAGGTTGAATATGAAGCAAAAAGTTTGAAAAAAATGAATTTTGTTAAATGATTGTAAACAAATTTTCACATGTTTTCATGTCCACGTCCTAGTGTCTCAAAACGATAGGTTTTAAATTTTAACGAGAAGTCAATAGCAGCATATTCTCGATAAATACCACTGTGAGAACTAGAGATCTATTTTTTTATGTCATTTTTTGCGGGTCCTTTTTTTTTAAATGGATAACTTTATGCTGTTATTTTCAATGTAAAACAAATGAATCTGGGTTCTCACCAGTGGTCACATTTCAGTACCACTCGGGCAGTTTTTTTCTGAGTCTTATTGTAATACCTGAAACAAGCCCTAAAATAATACTTTATTTTTTACAGTGATTGCAAAAATGTTCAATATCTTGAATATTAAAAAAATGAAACCTTTATTTCAACCCAGAATTTTAATTTTTTACACTAAGTACGTAAAACTTTAAAATCTATTTATATATGAAAAATTCTTCAAAAATTTATGAAGAATCTGTTACTACTAACTTCTCGTTGAAAATTAAAAATAATTGGTTTGATAAAATATTGCAAACTGTGCGCGGTCAAAAAGCAGTAAGCACCAAACAGTAAATTTTTCATAATAAAGGTAAAGACGTTCATGATTTTACCGTACGAAACTATTGCATATTTAGACATCAACTTTTAACATATTGTTAGCCTTTTTAGTAAAGTTCTCTTTTATGCCAGTATGAATAAAAAATAATTCAAATTTAAATTGAAAACACTTTTTTAAGCTCCTAAAATTTCTTATACACTTCAAAAATTTTAAATGGCGCTTACTTTGTTTTGTAGCGTCTATGCTTAGCATGTTTTACGTGAAGAATGGCCTTTAAAAATAAAGTAAGCGCCACAATACACAATTTATTCACCTGAGCGAGTAATTACATTATGTATGAAGCTTTCTATAATTATATAATTATTTAATTAACTTCTTGCTTATATTTACTAGAATAAAAAAAATGTATTTCAATTCTTCTGTGGGGGCTTATCAATAATATTCAAATTAACATCAATGAAACAAAATTGTTACTGATACTGTAGTATACTGTTTTATACAATTTTATATTGAAAAAGCGTTAGAGAAAATTTAATTATTTATATTTTCGCACTTATTCAATTCGATGTCAAAGCATCGAAACTGTCCAAAGGGATGTTGGCATATATCATTGAATAACCTCAAAAAACAGTCTGCAGGGCGCTTACATTGTTTTACAACAAAATGCCACTATCCTGCCCAACTAGGTTTTGAATCTCAAATATTTTCATGAAAAACACAGTGCAAAATACCTCGCTGCCATGAATATTAATAATGATTATAATAATCATAAGACAGAGGTCTCGATCATATCTCAATTAATTGACGAATCGAGTTCTTTCCAATTATAAGAAAAATGCTTCATCTTGAAGGTAGTTTGAAAGCAAGGAATTTTATTTTAGTGTTAGGAAAGTGCCCAAGTTGCATTCCCTAATGGGCAACTTGAGGCGGTACGATATCACAGCACCTGGTATCACCTGATCCTGAAACCTTTGGGATTTGGCTGGCTGGACTCGAAAGAGGAATGGGATGGTCGAAGAAGGAAAAAGGTAGTCTAGGGACAAGGGAAAACACTAACATAAATCAGGGTGCATTTTCCCACTATTTCCTTACCTTCTATTGGAAACAACGTCCAAACCGCTAGATCTTGAAGACTCACTACCACACCACTAAAACAAATCGTCTGTTTTCCTCCTAACCTATTTTTCTCTCTTTTTCAACGAATTTCCATGCTTTATTCAATTCAATTCAGCAAAAATTTTGTTTTGACTGATTCGATTTCAAATCACGAAGAGATGGAAACACTGCATTAAAAAACGATTGAGACTGCCTTAAATTAAACTGAAATCGATTGATATACATCTTCATTTATATACCTACGTATTCCTCTTTCCTGCCATTGTCCTTAATTTATCCCTTCGAACCTCTTCTCTGAACGTACATAGATAGTCGCAAAGTAAAGAGATAAGAAGTGAAAGAAGGAACAAATGATGGATTTTCTACTGGAATCTATTTGTCTTAGAAAGAAACCATAGGGAGTTTTTGAAAAATTTGGGAAAATGAGAATTCTAGGTAATGATAGAGACGTGGCTAAATGAAAGCGGTGGGAGAGAGTAAAGGAAAGGCTACTGAGGGGATACAAGAAGGATTTATAAGAGCTGAAGAGAAAAAATAAGAAGGGCAGAGAAATGGGAGCAATAGCAATATAAATAAGGAAACATTCGATATGATGAAAAAAAATATGAGAGCGAGTAGAAAAAACAAAAAGAAGAATAAATGAAAGATATATAAGGATGGGAGAGGAGAGGTGGATATGAAGAAAAAAAAAGACAAATCAAGGGAGCTATTGGAAGGAAAGGAAGAAGGTGTAAGACTAATTATAGAGGAAGACTTCAATGCTTAGAGAAGTAAAAAGGAAGTGAGAAAAGAATGAGGAAAATCAAGAATCAGGAAGAACAATGCACAAGAGTACAAGAGCAAGAAGGAAGATTATGAGTTATGTGATGAAAAAGAGAGGAATAAAATGAAATGTTTGAGGATGAGACAAAAAAGACTAGCACAGAGGAAGAAGTATAAAGATGAGCGAATAGGGGGGGGGGGGGGAAGAGTTCAGCAGGGTATTCAAATTTTAGAATTGCAAACATACTTTATGGAATTGTTAGGGGGAGTGGAAAAGAAAATAATGAAAGGAGGGAGAGATGGAGGGGGAAAAAGTCAAAGAAGAGGATGTCACCGGAGGAGAAATATCATAGGCCATAAGGTCAATGAAAGGTGGAAAGGCAGCAGGTTTGGATAAAATCCTGAACGAAGTCTGAAAGTAGTGCACAAATTAATAGGAAAAGGGGCTAAAGATTATAAAGCGGTAAAGTTGATGTCGATATTATACAGGATATACATTACAATAATACCGGAGAAGTTAAAGAGAGAGTGAAGGAAAGAAAGATGATTCCACTGAATTAGGCATAGTTAAGGAAAGATATGAGAGTTATTCATAACATTTACGCGCTTAATTATATTACAAATGGAAGGATCGAGCGAGAGAAAGAAAGCACGAGAGCAATATCTATGGATTTAAAGATAAAATTTGACTAGTTGGGCAGAGAAGAGATTGATAGAATTATAAAGAAAAATTGGATAAGAGAAATTGTAAGGAAAAGATCATTAGAGATCTTCAGAACAAAAAGTAAGGTTGGGGTAAGCAAACAAATAGGAGATAGTTTTTGGTTGGCTGGAGATATAAAGCATGGTTGTCCTCTCAACTCGCTCCTATTTAGTACAATATTAATTTCAGATGTGGGAAAGGAAATTAAGAAAAGAAGGTGGGGAGGAGTAAGGCTAAGGTAAGAAGAAATATATACACGAATAACTGGAGACTGGAGAACTCCGGGATATATGGTAAGAGAAGAGGCGCAAAGGGATGAATTAAGAACGAAAGCAGGATAGAGGGAGTTGAAATTTGAAGAGAAACTGAGGGTGGGGAAATGAGGGAAATTAGCGACAGAGTGTTACAGAGGGGTAAAAGAGAGAGGGAAGAGGGCAGTGGAGTTAATTTGATGAAAAAAAAAGGTTTTTAAAGATTCAGGGATAAAAGGAAGAAGAGATACAAGCCATGAAGAATTGGAATAAAGAAACAGAGATAAGCAGGTAACAGATAGTTGGGGAAGGATAGGAGAATCAAGATACAATAAATGATATAAAGTGATAGAAAGAAAAACATTGCCAAAGTAGAAGGATGAGAAAAGAAAGCTCAGTGTATGTGAATGGGTAGAGAAGATATGAGAACATGTATGGGATGGCTCTATTAGGGCAGTGAAGGAGAGGAAAGGATGAGAAGAAAATGTTGAGAAAATTTAAGGAGTGATGGGACTTGGGAAGAATGGATGAAGGAGGTAGAAAAAGCTAGAGGAGATAAAAAGGACAAACAAAGGAGTGTGAAGGAGAGAGATTTGAAAGCATGATTGGGTAAGAAAGTAAAGTAAGAATAAGTAAAATTAAGTGGAATAAGATGTGGCTGCGTTTTTTTGTTGCTTTCTTTCTCTCTTTCACTTGCTTACTTGTTCGCTGCTCAAATACTCGATCACTCGTTCGTTCGTTCGCTCCGACACGATTAACTTCCAAGAATAATAAATGAGATGTATAATATTAGATAATACGTTAAATTAGCTCGACAGATAATTAGGCAATAAAAGATATGAAAATGATGTTATAAAGATGGGAAAGAACGAAGGTTATGTGAAACCTAAGGGTAAACAGTGTAAATCAAGAGAAAGAATTTAAGGTCTGTTAAGTTGTACATCTGCCACTTTGGTATAGATATCGCCTGGAAATAATAATGATAGCTTGAAGTAAAAGAAGCTGAGTAAATTTTCCACTTGGTCCGGAAATCCGTGCATTTTACGGGTTTAAATGGGAGAAAGATAAGAGTCCAAAAGATAATGCAAGAAGAAAGTCGGCGGGAGGTCGTTTCTCTTTACTTTAGCTGAGAAATCAGCTTGTTTCAGAGATGCCATGCTCTTAGGAATAGTTACTTTTCTACTTTTCTACATCATTAAATTCCTTTTTTAATCCCTCTCTCTCGAAATAATCGAAAGAAATGTGAATCTTTAGAAAGTGTAAGAACTCCTTCAGAGTCGAGAACTTGGGATTTTTATTTCGAGTTATTCAAACCTTAAAAGTTAATCGTTCCGCAATTTAATCTTCGCAATCCGACATAACGAGTTACGCAAACTTTCAATACTTTGAAACTCATCGAGGGATATGTATCCATTAAATATTTTCGTTATTAGCTTACTTGAGTCGCCCTCCCACATCAGTTAAATTTCCTCCGCGTCTGGGGAGATGGAGGATGTCGAGAAATGACTTTTCACCCCCTGAGGGTTGACGCGGAAATATGGATACAGGCAATTAAAATTAGGAGGCAACTGTGTCGATAAAGCTAGTTTATTATTTTTTGATTGCTTACTGGTTTGGAACATCTTATTTTTATAAATGCAGTTTCAACGACTTTTAAAAAACTAGAAAACAAACACGTGCTCCATACGCGCAATGTATATTTCTGTCGCACAAAGCTTTGAAATTAAAATACAAAATTAATACTAAGACGCAATTACTATTCTGTATAGTATCTTTTATCTAAAATAATTAGGAATAAGAGCAAGAAAAATATTTTGGGTAATTGATGAAAACTTATATCTTATTTTCTTATGATATTTTATTAACAATAGCAAATTTAGACAAAAAACAATAACATAACTACAAAAATATTGTTCAAAATTTGAAATCTTTTTTGAAGGTGATGATAAATGCATAAATTAACCGATTACTGGTAATAAATATTAACACAACCTAAAATTGTTAAAAAAATGTGATTCTTCGAAATCCAATTTGATTGTGAATAATAATCTGATGAATAATGGTTATTCTAAATTGTAATTCTTCATTGTAATTTAATATTTTTTGTATAAAATAACCAAATTCCGACGAAAAACGCTAATATGACCCAAAATTGTCCAGCATTGTAAGTATTATTCTTGAAGTCAATTGATTTTTGTTCGAAATATCCGATTTGCGAAAAAATGCTCAAACACCCTATTATTGTTCAAATATTGTAAATATTTTTCAAAACCCAATGATTTCTTATTCACAATAGCAATTTCAGACGGAAAACACTAATTTCACATAACAAAAAAATGTTTAAGATTTTAAATCTTCAATTATATCTAAAGTTGTTTGTTCAAAATAACGGATTTCCGATGAAAGACTGTTATCAAAATCTAGAATTGTTCCAATATTGTAAATCTTTCTTGAGATTTATACCAATTTCCAGCAAAGAATGTGAGAATAACCTGAGATTGTTTAAACAATGGTTAATGTAATGGTTATGAATAATGATCTGAAAAACTTTATGATTTAAAAAGAATACCATTTTCCAACAAAAGATACTAACCTAACATAACAAAAAATTATTCCAAATTGTAAATATTCTTTCAAATTTAATTAGTTTTCTTTAAAATACCGATTTTTGGCGTAGAACTTGAACATAGCCTAAAATTGTTCAAAAGTAATGATAATAACCTGAAACTGTTCAAATATTGCCAATCTTGTTCGAACTTCAGTGATTGTTAGTTTAAAATACCAATTTTTGGTGTCAAACGCTAAGGTAACCTAAAATTTTTGAAAAATTATGAAACATCAAAATCCAAAGATATTTGTTTAAAGAATTTCAGTTTCCGGTAAAAAACGCTGGCAAGACTGAAAAAAAAATAATTATAGATAAACAGTTTTTCCCTTTTTTTAATTAAAAAAATAATTATATATATATATATATATATATATAATAATTGTATTATCTTGATGATGATTTTTTTAATGCTAATTTCCGGGAAAAACTAACACGACCTCAAATTTTTATAAACTTCAAGTTTATCTAACCTTAATGATTTTATATTAATATTCATTCAAAAATACTAATTCATCGTGGAAAACAGTAACATAAAGCGTGCATAATATTTTCCATAAATTATTAGGTATACTGAAAGTTTGAATTTAACCGCCCAAGAGTATTAAAACGCACAAATTTTTCTCAATTCATATATGGTTTTCTATGATCCTTTCTTTCAAAAGCATTAATGAAAGGTTTGATCGTCAAAATATTAGATTGAAGATATAAAACATCTTCAATTAATGAAAGCAAATCAGGTTGGAAACAAATGGCTGCGAGATTTTCGAGAATATTTTTGCCACCACTTTTTTTAGATAGGATCATTGTTGTTGCAATATTATCCTCTTTTATGAATTTATTCTTCAATGTGAGTCAGCTCTGGATTCACTGAAGGTTATAAAGTCGAGATGAAGTCAACGTATATTCTTAGCAAGGACCGACGTTTATTTTCGTTGTCAAATCGATAAAACTGAGAAAGAATGAGGAGTTAGAGATGAAGAGATAAAATAAAAATTCAAGATTTATACCAGGGTGAAAGGCAGTGTTATGGTCCATTCTCAAACTATTGTTTTCAAAAAGTGCTTTCATGGATGAGGGTGAACTTTAAGAACCCCTCCCTTCTATAGCTTTTATATCAGATTTTGAATAACATTTCATTCTTATATTAAAATCAAAATATATTTTTTAAATACATTTTTTGTTATTTCGAGCTTGTTATTTCAAGATAAAACACTTTCAGGATTAATTTTTCATCAGAAGATAAGAAAGTCACAAGGGAAATACTTTCAGCTTGTCATCGTATTTGTGACAATAGCTTCCGGTCTAGACGATTTTATCGCACGTTGATAATTTTTATAGCGTCGTAAATATTAAGTTTTCGCGAGTGGCAGTTTAGCGTCTTTTCGATTATAAAAATTCTTCTTATCATCATATTTCAAACTCGAATCACCAAAAGCGTAGATTTAAATCATTAATTTTAAAATTCACCGATCGTTTAGGAAGACCTTATGTTTTGGATATATTTTTTATTTGGAACATTGGAAATTTTTAAAAACCAAAGTCGTTGCAAATGTTAAACTCTGACCATTACCTATTTTTTTCTGAACTCTACAAAAAATGAGTCTCATTACTGCTAAAATTCAAAATTACAGCAAAGACTACTGGAAGGCAATAAAAAATAAATTGATTCACACATAGAGCTAAATTTTCATATATTCAGAAGATTTGACATTGAAGTCGGTTTTCAAAAAGGGGCTAAAACATTAACATATAAGTTTCGAGAAAGATACAAAAAAACTTTTTATAGCTGAAGGAACAACCGAAAAGATGAATTTTCCAAAGAATAGTTAAATTGGGAAGCAAAATTTCTTGACTTAAACAGATGACTTCCGTACTAAATGGTTGAATTTTCAACCAAATAATAAAATTTGTAATTAAAAATGTAAAACAGATGCTTTTACAAGCGGAATAAAAACATTGATAAAAATTCCCTAAATTTTGCAAAATTTGTTTTATAATCCTTGACTTTTCCCTGATATCCAGGTTTTCCCTGACCTGAGGGTACACTGGAATGTCCATTTTTTTTGAGCAAAATATAATTTAGGTACTAAATGTGTTCTTTTTTAGTTAAATCGAGAGGATTTTCGCGCTTAACGTATAATTTATTTGATGCAATACAATATTTCTGACCTATAAAACTTTCTCGTAGTTTTTGGAATAATTACAAGAAGGACATTGAAAAAAAAAATTGAAGTCTTATATTGAAAAGGAAGTTTATTTTCACAAAATCCATATGCGCTCTTTCTAAAACTGCTTCCAAGATTTTAAACGAAATTAATTTTTTTTAACAATAAAAACCAAGTGCTGTGTGATAATTGGTTAAAATTATATTCATTGAACTTTATTATAATATGTGCTAAGCACGTTAGTCGATTCGTGACATGACTAGAATACGAGTTAGATATATAGTTAAACTCTGATCTATTACACTGTCTAGGAGTCTAGGTGCTTGCGCAGTTCATTAAACGTCCATAAATTTTAGACAGATAGCTTGACTGTCAATTATTACCAATCCGCTTGTAGTTCATGAAGGGTCCGGATCATGTCAACACCCAGCAATTTGCATTGCGAGAAGTCACAATGTGGCAAGACATATTTGCGGAAAGTCACAATATTCGGAAAAAATGCCGGAAAAAATGTCCCGTCCACAAAAAATTAGCAAAAAGTAGTGGGGTAACTTAAATTACTTCTGTGACCAATCACGGAGGTGCTCCCCCCCTCACATCTGAATGAGAGATGTCGCAATGTCTGACCATTTTTCTTCAGAACTAATTCATCGTATTGAGTTCTTTTTCGGTAAGAGGGGTTCCTTTTTGTTGCAACTCCTTTGGAACCAAAAATTGGTTTGAATGAAAATCCCATTATTATGTTTTTGGAGTTGTATTTATGAACTGTCTAATGACAGTTTGTAGCTACGACGTATGAATGGTCGGGAAACATGAGGGGCTAATCCTCATTCGAAAAATTGTCCAGGAAATGGGGAAAACTGTATCATTTGTTATTTTCGTGTAAATTTTTGTTACCATCAAGCCACGATTACGACTACATTCGGCTAACTCTCAAGCCTGACTACATGACTACATTCGTGCTGCATTTAACATCCGATTGACACTTTTCGTAATTTTTCCATGCGAAAAACTGACTTGGGGGAATGATTTTTTTTAAACTGCTTCGGAAACTCTTTGTAATAATAAGCTTAGTGTAATTCGTCGATATTTTCAATAATTAATATTTTTTGATCTCAAATAAGCGCGAAAACTTCTTCGTAGTTTTCATACCTACATATAGAACAGACAGATGGCATCGCACACTGGTATTTTTTTCTCAAAATCTCACAGGACTTACAATAAAAAAAAAATCTCCATAAAACTCTGTACGGGGTTAGCCCCTTATGTTCCCTGAGTACTCCTTGGAATATCCCCTTTGAGAACATTGTAATTTCATTAAAAATGGTAAAATTCAATTTTTTTACTTTCTCGAAAAAACACGATACAGGGGACAGATCCGACAATACAAAAAGACAAAAAAGTAAATTTCGAAAATTTCGTGTGTTAGCCCCTTATGATCTTCGACCATTTATATATACTACGTAGAAAACTCGATGAAATACTAAAAATCAATAATAATATAAATCGTTTTAAGGGCGATTCTACAATGAAGAAAATGAGAAAAGTGTAGCAGTCTAGTGATAAATTTCCTTAGACTTATTAGGTAACAGCTGGTTTTCTTTCAACCTATTGGATCTTTATTCCGTAGAAAATATGTCTTCCGCGCGAGGTTCAACTACGAATAAGGTCTCATTTTAACCATTCTTTAAACGTTTTCCGGTATCGCATTCTTCACTCGCGTTCTTGATCGAAAGGGGAGCTGACTCTCATGACGTTATCTCTTAGCAGAAACGCCATAATTCAACGTCTCATACTTTGCACTCGGTAATTTCTTTCTCAAGAATTCTACGTCGTTCCGTCTAGATTTCTTGACACGCGGCACACGTACTTTATAATCGCGTAAAGTACCTACTTGATTTGAATTTTATTTCATATATTATTAATAAAATCGAGTGAATAAAGTTTTACGTCAAAAGTGAAGTACCATTAGAAGGAACTAAGGTGGATATGTTTTTACGGTTTTGATCAATATATTAGTAGAAGAAATTTAAATTAGATATGAATCAGAAATGAATCAGAAATGAACTTACAGTTTTCAAACCAGGGTTGTATCCAGGCCTTTCCGGGACCTATACATGGTATACATAGCGCTTGGAAGTTATATCTGTGACCTTTAAACATAAAAATTCTGATTAACAACAAAATCAGAATCTTACAGAAGAGCGAAAAAATATTATGTAAAATCGAAATCACCATTCAGAGATCAAACAAAAGTCCACTCTTAAACTGAATTGTCTCTGAAGTAAGACCAAGAATCTCTGATCAGAAAATGTCATCAAGTTTTGAGAAATGGAATGTGGAAGTTGACAGTCATCCAAGTGACAGAATCAAAAAATTGAAATAGGCTCAAATGCGGATCCTGATGAAAAGGGCAGTTTCTATTTAAAACACAAAATAAAAGCTTCATTTCGAGATATAAAGTTTAACGAATTTGGAGAAAATTAGTTGAATCAGAAAAAGTTAACCAATTCCAAGTAACATATTCAAAAATTGGCGATGTTGAATGAGAAAGAAAAAATTTCTTTCAAAAAAATTATTTTGTTCCGAGAAAATAAAGATTTAGTGTGAAAGTATCAAACCGCAACATACGATTTTTCCCTAAACAGTATCTAAAAAGTACAAAATTATATGCATTTTGCAATGAGTGAAGGATAATTATTCTTGGAAATATCGTTCCTGAAAGCAATGCAAGAAATTGTGAAAGAAAAAGTTCAATACAGCAGTTTTTTTGTAGAAAATGAAGATCTGAGATTTTAGGTTAGAATTTGATTGATACTTTGGTACTGAGAAAGAGTTGAATAGTTCAATTTGGAATATTTTGTTAAAGAAGAAGTATTGTATTACTTTACTGCATTAAAAAATTTTTAGGGGGAGCAATATAATCAAGAAAGTTTATACCAATCAGGAAAACTAAATGAAAATGTGTACAGAGTCAATTTTTCTTTTTTAAATGAATAATTAGGCCCTCATCTTACTTATTTCAGATATTTTTTAGCTTTTCATCCATTTCGGAAATTTTGTACTTTTTAACAGTTTTTTTAATTTACCATTTTCTATTTTAATTCAGGTAACTGTTCATACTAGTCTCGCAAATCAGTCGCCGACAAATTATGTTATTTTTTGAAGGAAATTAAATGAAAAGAATTTCACTTATTCAATGAAAACAAATGTTGACAAATTTATGAATATTTAAATTCTATATAGGATGAGTCAAACTATCAAAAAAAGCTTGTCGATGTTTAAATTGTTGCAATATCCAAAGTGACACAGGAATTTAATCTTTTCGTCCTGCATTTCATGTAGCTTTTAGTTTTTCTTTTCAAATCCGGCGGAAAATTCTTCAAAAAGCTTTAAAATTAACAAAAACTTGGCGATTTTCCTGAAAATGTGAAGGCATTTCATTAGATAACTCTAATCTGTTGACTCTTTTTTCTAACGCGTTATGTTCCAATTTCTTACTAAGCCATAAACAAAATCTCCCATTCACACAAAATCTTACTAAGATTTAATAACATTAGGAAATGAACAGATATATAAATTCTGTTCATTTAATGTGAAACCTTATTAAAAATAGAATTAGAAACGAAAATATTTTAATAGCATGTATTCAATCTTACGTACGTACAATAATTTCACAGACATGTACACACTAACTACACACTTTGTGTAGCCCGAAATTAAAAAATGTTCAGTTGAAAATTATAACTTTATTCCTCAAGTGAAATTTTCATTTATGTCAACTAACATTCTAAAGCATTAGATGTAAATTTCCATTTTTATTTGAAATATTATTCTTCAGTCAATGAATTATTAACATTTATATTTTCTTATTACAAGATATTTGATTTTTTGTCGATTATCCTCTTCTTTAGTGACATATTCAATCATTTTCTTGAAAATTAACTTTTCTGTTTAAATTGCATATTCCCAGGTTTAAAAATGTAACTTTTTTGTGGGAAAAATTCTTCTAATTGTCTTATGAATTTGAAATTTTGGATATATATTTTTTTCTTTACTGACTGAAAAAATTTTCTGAGCAGAAACTTCAACTCATTTGTTAAAAATTCGTCTTTCAGATTGAAAAAATCATTTCTTTTCATAGGAATTTCATCCTTTTTTTGTTAAAAATGAAACTAGTTTGTTTACGATTAATGTCTTTTGGTTAAAAATTCAACATTTTTTTAAATTCATCTTTTATATTTGAATTTAACTGTTTTTTAAATTTACTTTGCCTCTAAATATTAACAATTACATTTTTGTTGAAAATTAATATTTTTTCAAATAAAAATTCAGCTACTTGATGAATACGTGTTTTCATTTCCAATTTCTATTTTTTTATTCATGACTAAAAAATCTTCCTTGTTGGAAAATTCGTTTTTTGGGTTTGAAAATTCATGTATTTCAGTATAAATTTTTTTTCTGGTTAACATTGCATCTGCTTAGTTGAGAATAATTTTTTTGCAGAGAATTCAATTATTTTGTTGGGAATTCATCTATTTTGGTTGAATTCAACTGCTTTTGATTCAAAATTGAGATCTTTTGAACTTAAAATATCAACTATTACTTTTTTCCTCGAAAATTCATCTTATTTGGTTAAAAGTTCGACTATTTTGTTTAAACAAAATTTTTTCTATGAAAAGTTATGTTTTTTGGATTAAAAAAACTTATTATTTCGTTGAAAACTCAACAGTTTTCAGGAAAACTCATCCTTTTTTGTTGAAAAGTCGACTTTTTTAATAGAAATTCGTATTTTTTGATTGAATATAACTTTCTTTAATTTAAAGTTTGAATATATATTTGACTTTAAATGCCAAATATCACATTTTTTCTTATGTTAGAGAATTCATATTTTTTGGTTATTACATTATTATAATTTTATTTTATTCGAAAATTGATCTTTTTTGGCTAACAATGTAGGCTGTGGTTACGCATATCGAAATTTCGGTACAAATAGCCGGATATTTTTGGTATGAATAGGGGGAGCTGAAAAAGGGGCCGTACCGAAATTTCGGTACGAGTAGTCGGATTTTGTGAAGACACAGCCGTATTTGTACCGAAATTTCGGTACACGTAAAAACTTTCAACAATTTAACTATTCGTTTCCAGATTTATGTATTTTGTTGAAAAATCGTCTTTTTGGTAATAATTTCATCTATTTTGGGTAAAAATGCAACTGTTAAGTTGAAAGTTAATCTTTTTTGGTGAAGGATTCAACTATTTTTTTGAAAATCCTCTTTATTTGGTTGAATTCATCATTTTTGTATTAAACATTAAAATAGTTTTTGATTGAAATATTTAACATTATTTGTTGGGAATTCATAATTTTTTGTTGCAAGTTTAACTATTTGCTTAAAAATTCCACTATTTGGTTACAAATTAACCTATTTTGTTGAAAATGCAATACTTTTATTTGCAATGCTAGGAATTTTAGGGGTTTTAAGTTGACTTTTTTTTATTTAAAATGATGAAGCTAAGAACATGTTATATATATATATATATATATATATATATATATCACAATGTAGTATTTTTCTTCGTAAAAATTGTTCTTATATAAGATCTTCCAATTCGCTGATTTGAGGGCATGTGGTTTCTAACATTCTCAGCTTTCGTTAACAAAAACCACGAAAATATGTTAACTTTAGAAAAGTTCTTCTGAGAGGGAAAACGTGACCAGTGGCTAAGAGAAAGGGATCAGAATGTTTCATTTCGACAATAGAACACAAGAAGAAAGTGGAAAAAGTGTAAGCTTGTGTTCAAGAAGGAAAAGGAAGACGAAAGCAGATAACCGAGAACCGCGTTTAGTCATCCGTGAATACTCGGCTGTGAAACCGCGAAGAAGGTATACCCTTTTTCTGTCCAGTCTCACCAACCTTCGACTGGGAGAAGCGATAATAACGCAAAGTTTTCAGTAGCAACAGTTTCTGGTCCGCTGAGACGTTACTTAAGGTGGCATGGTGAGAAGAGGGTGGAACAACTGAAGGGAGGAGTACGATCTAAAAGTACATTGAAGCGTGGAAAACAGTTGAAGAAACAGAAGAACGGATAACAGTTGGGAAACTCCTACGATTCTTTCCAACAGTTGCAATCCCCCTGTGTATGTGTTTCACAATATCCGACCAATAGTGAGTTTTATCATCTGCTAATAGTGAAACAAAATCCGAAAAAGATACAAAGACATAATGCAATTTAGATGCAATGTGGAGCACGTTCGGAAAACTTTAAACATCGCATTTTACGAATAGACCAGGCATTTCGTACGGAAATAATATATTGTGTGACAATTGCGATAATTACCTACGCGCACGGGTTCCACATATTATTCCTTGAAACTCAACGTAAGAAGCTTCATTCTGAAAATTTTTTGAACGCATATAAACTTCAATATTCAATAAGAAAATGATGTTATTTTGTTGACGAGGGTATTAATTTGAGTTTTGAGAAACAAGACAAAATCTAACACAGCCCGCATTTGAAACAGGAAGACCAAAATCCATAAGTAGAGCATTAACGATACTGAGGCCAATTGGTTAATGATCTACGCATGGATAGCGGCGTTCTTGGTTAAAATCCGGGCTGAGGCAAATTTTTCCTCATTTCTGCAAAAATAATAAACCCTGGTCAACACAATAACATAATTTGCTAAATTTATATTTGATTGGGTAAAAATACCCGTTTGCGTAAAAACCATATTTCACCATTTAGTACCACATATGTAGCACAGATTCATTAAAAATATACATTTTTGAGTTTTTCGTTCAACAACAATCAATAGTTCATCCACTCTTTAAATAATACTTCCCAGGCTATCAATTTTGTGCACGTTACATATATTTTCTTTGTAAAAGTGACTTGCAGAATATCTTTTGTCGAAAGTGAATTAAGAAAATGTAATAAGTTAACAGTTTTCACATTGTTAACTCATTATTTATGAAAAATGTTATCGGAAAAATTATTTTTACCAAATTTTATTACTGCATGCTTATAATGCAAAAAATTGATAAACAAATCATCACGGAGGAAACAAATATTATTATTTTCTAACAATAAAATAATGAATTATCAAAGAAATTATAAGATACAAGAAACAGCCATATTCGATAAGTGAAAGTGGAAAATTGAAACAAAATAGAACTGAAGTATTAAAATTTTGTAGTATATTCATCAATTGACATGTATAATAATGATCACACACATCTGACTTAATCTTAAAAGTAGTTACAAAAAATATTTATGAATTTGAACTCAAACTTAACATTCTTGTCATCTATATTTTCTCATAAAACTTGCCCTGTATAGAAATAAAATAAAATTATTATGATAAAATAATTTTTTCCGTGTCATACATTTATATAATAGTAAATATTATTTTCTATTTATCTATAATAGTTTTTCAACTACCAAGAAAAATATGATCAACGTGATTTATAGTTATCACATAAAAAACTAAGAATAAAATTTGTTGCAGGAAATTTTTTAGAGTGATAAAGTTTTGTTCAGCCAATAATTAATTTATAATTTTTTTCCTAGATTCATTGGTTGTCAGTAACACATCTTCTGGAGGTAAGTTTTACAAAATGTGCACAAAATTGTTAATTTGAATAGTATTATATAAAGAATCGTAAAACAGTTCATTGTTTTCAACGACAAATGGCAAAAATGTGTATTTTTAGTGTATTACATATACACATATGCCGCCAAAATACTCAAATACATTCGCAAGTAGATCTTCCAGTCTATAGATATCCTTCGAAATTGAAAGGGTCAAAGTTCCATAGTCGTAATTTGTGACCAACAGAGCATGAATAGTCTTTTTTATTTTACGCCGCATTTGGTCCACAAATGAACTTTTTCGAAAAAACTGAACACGAGTCATGTTTAATGAATGCAAGTGTTAAGGACTTTTCAATATTTATTGAATTTTTAATAATTCCCATTATCATTATAATAAATCAAGGTGAGCGTCGCCCCCTGCGCTTCATGCGCTTCTCCTCACAGTATAATTTTGTTTATAAGGGTACGCCTCGCGCTTTTATCTTCAGTGAAATTATCACACTGGGGCCTCGAGATAAGGAGCCTAAAGTTAACGTATTCCGATGACTGCTGGCCTCGTGCGACCTCGGAATGTGATGATGCGCAGAGGAAGGGAGGCGGTACTCAACGATGTGTCAAATACCACACACGTTTACATGCCACTAACTGTTTACGGACTACTTACGTTTGGATCGCTCGGAGATAAGGACAATGCAATGCCCAAAACCGACCTTATCTTCATGCACCAGTGTAATTTTATATTATTCTTCAGCCTTTTTGAGGAGAAATATAAGAAATTGTGGAGGGGGGTTAGGCGAAGTAAGGGCAGTTAGGGGAGTGGAAGGACGGGGGAGAACGTTGATGTGAGGGTAAATAGGCGAGAAGATTGATGGCAGTAGTAATTGAGGAAGGAAGAGAAGGGAAGGTATAGGAGAAAGTTGTAGAGAAAGCAAGGGGAAGAAGTGGAAGCGATGGGAGGGCAATAATGGGATGGGAGGGGTATCAGGAGAAGGAAAATTTGGAACGAGAGATTTGAACGACCCAACTAACGTCTTAATATGCTGTGTCCAGTAAGCAGCCAAACTACAACATTAATTTGCCATCTTTTCATATTCAAGAGTTAATTAGTCCTCTTAGTACATATACTAGGTATGAAATTCTTAGAATGCACTATTTTGTTGTTGCCTTTCAATATCTCGCATGCTGTTCCGAGAGCTGCTCACCAAGGCCTCCTTTTGCCGATGTGTAGGAGATCCCGCAATAGAGGTCTTGGTTAATCAAGGGATGTAAAGCTCCCATTTCAGCCAGTGCATCTGCTTTCTCATCACCTGCAATGTCTTCATGGACATGAACCCAGATCAGACTTATCTAGATTTTACTGGCAACATCAAGAAGATCTTGAATGCAACTCCAGATTAGGCTTCATGTAAACTCTTCAGATATAAGAGCCTTAAGTGCTACTTGGCTGTCAGCATTCATGTAAGTGTGTTCGCATTCATAAGCCCGCTCACAAATTTCCTCTAGGCAAGCTCTAATAGCTACTATTTCGGCCTGAAAAACTGCAGGGAATGTGCCCAGTGCCCCCCCCCCCATTCTTCCATTATCATGCCATTTTTACCTTACAAGGAAGATGACCTTGAAGGGTTTCATGGAGGATAATTTCCTCAAAATAACATCAGTTTGCATAGCAAGAATCCTTGCATAGCATGCGCTTACTGATGCCATATAGATCTGTCACCTCAACATCACTGAGGTTGCCCCCCTACTAAGAGTCTATAGACCTCCGCTACTGCAATCTTCCTTACGAAAAGGTATGCTGTTTTCATAGCACCAGTGATCGCCAAGCTCCTTTACCTTTCCGTATTGTATTATTGAACCAGAAGGTAAACGCATAGAGAGCGCTTTTGGTGGCTCTGCCTTTTGAGAGGCGAATTGATTCTTATGGAGAGATTTTTCCGTCAGGGTTTCCACTTTGAAGTAAAGGTCCACTAATTTTTCTAGTGTTCCCAGAGTGGATGATGTCAAGCTGATCAGTATAAACTATTTTGCCGCATAGTAGGTATCTTTACCCGGATTTGAAATACAGATTTCCTTGACCTCCCTTCATGCTACCTTGGTTGCTAAGCATGCCCGTAAGATGCCGTACAATGAACACACCAAGGAGTCAAATCTTAATTGAAGCAATGCAGGGAATATTTCATCATCGCCTGAAGCTTCAAATTTCACCCGGACGTTTTGTCAATACCTCTTTGTAGGATATCGACAGCTAATTCTATTCTTTCGATAGACTTGATTCTGACCAGTACAGCGCCTAGAAAACTATTGATATCGTCCCTATAAGTATCGCAATCTTTAGGGTTCCTATTCCTTTGAACCTCAGGTGTATCGGCTGCCAAAGAGAATCATATCTGTCTATGATCCGACAGTGTTGAAATCATAGAATATATGGTCAAATCAATTACCTCTTGACATCTAGTTCGGATGTAATCTCATAAAGACTCACTCCTGTAGTTGATCTCCTTACTGCCCCAAATCAAATGATATGCGTTCGCGTCACATCCAATGAGCAACGACCATCCTTCAACGCAGCAGTAGTCCACAAGATTTCCCCATTCCTCGGATGTAGGAACCTAGAAGTCAAATGATAGGTACGTTAAACAAATCACATCATGTTGGCACGTAACTCCTAATATGTGCTCAATCTTTATTGCCACCAAGTCTCTAAAAAAGAACCTTGGCAATCCAATGTATGAATTCAATGTGGCTTTTGATATGAAGTGCTACTCTAGGTGCTTCTACGGAACTATCAATAATGACTAATCCGCTCTTGTTAACTCATCCTCTAACTTTCGCATTGTTAGCCCAAGATTCGTGTACTAAGCCAAAAACCGTTTTTCCGCTGTCAAACATCCGCTTCAGATATCAGACGCTCCTTTAGGGTGGTCAAGGTTCATATGACTGAAAACGAACCTCCAGTTGTCTCCTCCACATTTACAGAAGGCAAATCCTGAGCTTTATCTCTCTCTCTACTGGTGTAACATTGGTTCTTGAAAGGATCTCCAGATTGACCCTCCCCAGCCCATAATGAGGCCTGCAGTCGATCTTGATTATAAGTCGTGTAGTTTGACTACTCGGCTTGACATCGACAACCTTCCATCCTCCCGTTTTTAATGTTGGGTTTTAGATTGCTTGGCTTTAAGGTACTGCTTTTGGACCCACGGATGTACTAGGAATCCAAGCCAGCAGCTTTACTGGGCCATGGGAGGTCTTTGCTGTCGAACACTTTGATGTTAACTCCCACCCAAGGCTGTAATCCGCAGTTTTCAAATCTTGGGATGAATTCTTCAGGTTGCATCCCATCGATTTTCTTCTCTAACGCTGCTTGAAATGCCTTGGCCTGGTCATCCTCGAGTTTTGTTATTGGGAACCCCTAGGCGATTATAGCCACTTTCAGATTTGAAGAGCCTGGCTATAAGAGACTGTTGGATCTCTCAGCAGCATCTTCTACTGTTTCCTGATTTCATCCTCGTCGTGGATTTTCCGTTTGGTTCAACCCCCCAGCATCAGTATTACCAGTGTAACTCCCACATGGTTCCCCAGTCATAGAATCTGATGTATGTTCTAAGGCTCTGTCTGTGATTTCCATCTTCACACGGAAAGATGCTTTTTCAGAGGGGTTGTTGCCGACTCGCCCTGAGTGTTTTTTTATGTTTTATTTTCTGCAGGAACTAACTTTGTTCCTAGGAGTAGCTAGGGAAATATTTGGTCAATCTCTACACAGCCCCGTTTGTAGATATAAGGCAATTTTACTTTCGAGAGGTCCCTCGGTAAATATTATGCATCTGATTTAACATTTTAATTAAATTATGAATTCTCTCATCCGATCTTGAGTTTTATATCCGTGGATATCTTTTTAAGTATTTTTTCATGACGGAGTATATGTTGGGTTTACTGTTGAGCTTCTTGATTTTTGGTGAGATGTAAACAAGGAAAGAGAAATTTGATGTTCAGAGTCGACTGTTTATTGGAATTTTCGCATTAACGCTACAAGATTAAGGAAAATATTTGAGACGCTAAATCCCGCAAAGTGCATCACGCAACCACGCGTGAAATCGTAAAAGTAACGCGTGCCGTGATTGGTAAAATGTGTAGCAGCTGCGAGTCCTAAACGTGGGTGGAAAAGCATTGACGATAAAATCTGAACCCCCAGGCTTACTCGCTGAATTTTGTGTTTATAATTTTGTTAGAGCAAAATATCTCATCACGTGAATGAAATTCCCTTCCTTGCTTAAATTATTAAAATATTTTCGTAATATAATTCTGTTTGAAGCAATTTTGTGAAGAAACACTGCCTTTTCATCTTCCAAACATCTTCCTTGCTGTCTTTATTTCAAATAATTCTAGCTTAATTTCATACCATTTTCAGTCGTATGTATGTCAACAAATATTCTAATAGTTAAAAAAATATATATTTTTCTATTCTTTTAATCCACATTAAAATTAGAATCAAATTTCTGGGCATTGCGTAAATCTAATCATAAGCATAGATACATATTTTTTATTCAATGTGGATCTGATATCCATATAAAATAGAAGCTACACTTCTTTAGTTTTTTTTAATACTGTCGTAATGGAAAATATATTCTTCAATTGAATGCTTTATCGGTTTCGGGGTTAGTCAATTAAGTATCAATCTGTTTTGTCGATCTAACGGAACAGAAATTTGTTGTAGGAACCAACTTACATTTTGAGGGTTTATGTTTGCATTTCATAATTCTTGTGCTCTCGAATTTGTATTTAATATTTACTCGATATGAATGGATTTGAATTTGAAATTGAACGAAATGTATACAACCAAGTTATCTCATTTCATCTCATTTTATTGAAGCTCAGCAATCAGAAACCAATTAAAGAGTTTAAAGATATTACTAACATAGTATATTTCTTCATCAAAAGATTTTTACACATAGTGTAATAAGTATTTGTATTTAGGCTTCGTTAACGAAAGCTAGAAATAGGTCACTTTCTTGTTTTCTTCATGTCAGGTGTTCAAGAACTAAGTTAGGCTTGAGGAGTATTAGGCTTAAAGAATAAAAGTCCTGAATTATCTTTTATTTAAATTCATTCTATAAAAAATCACAGGCTCTATTGAAACATGGTTGAAATTAATTTTGTGATGCTTTTCAAAACATATAAATCCTTTTCGAGACTTTTTCCCGTATTTGACAGCATTTGACTTAAAACTTTAATTTTCGTAGTATTTTCGATAAATATCACTAAAATGACAAATCTCATCAAAATAATGATCAAAAGAAATTTTGTAATGCTTTTAATATCGAAGCATTGGAACTTGGAATTAGGAACAATTTCTATCATGACTTGCATTGGCGTTGATTCTATTTCCAGGCCTAAAATAAAATTTATAATTTTTTTCATAGTATTTTTGATAAATATAACCAAAATGACAATTTCTAATAAAAACTAGTTGACAGAAATTGGATCAAATTTCAATATTCAATTTTTTTCTCTATTAAAACTTGGCTAACAGAAATTTTGTAGGGCTTTTCAAAAGCTATAATTCGTTTTTGAGACATTTTTTCCTTGTTTCGCGTCGATTCGCTCAACATTTGTATTTTCGATTTTTTCATAGCATTTTTGATGAATGAAACCAAAATGACAAGTTCTATCAAAAAATAGTTGCACGAAGAATTTTAGATCTTTTGAAAAGCTAACATTCTTCATTCAGTACTTTTTTTTACCTATTTGTCGTCGCTAGATTGAAAATGAGAATTTTTGACTTATTCGTAATATTTTCTATGCTTGAATTCAAAGAGTCAAGTCCTATAAACAATGGTTGGAAGAAGATTTTTAGATATTTTAAAAAGCTACAATCCTTTTCTCAAACTATACTTCACATATCTGTCGTCATTTCGCATAAAATTTGAATATTTGAATTTTTCATAGTATTTTTGATGGATAAAACTAGAACCGTTAGTAAAAGAAGGCTGGTCAACGAGCTTATTCTTCCATCTAGGACCCCAAAAAAATGTGTCGAAGCTCTATTTGATCCGTTCATTTTTTCAAGCGTTACTGTGTGTACGGTCGGACGACAGGCAGACACACATACAGAAATTCTGAGAGACAGATATACAGACACATATATGCAGGAAAACTGAGATGTAACATTTCTGACGATTCTAGTACTTTCTCAATCATAAATTATGAGAATGCAAAAACAAAAATGAGAGACCGTTATCAACATTTTTAAACTTTTCATGAAATTTGTATGAAAATATAAATTTTAATCTTCAATATTGAATATTATTTCGAGAATTTTTCTGACGATCACTCTTTTTTTCCCTGACTTCAAAAAAATTCTCCTTTTATTGTTCTTTCACTCAAATGTGAACTGATTCAATGGAATCCAATGAAAAAATACATCTAATTTTTGTTAAAAGTTAATTTTATTCAGTTAAAATATCTAATATTATATTTTTTGTTCCGAAATTTTGAATTTCATTCGATTTTGTTGAAAATTCTACTATTTTATTGAGAATTTAATTATTCTGGTAAAATGCAACTACTTTTTTATTAAGTCATCTTTTTTGTTCAAGAATGATATTAATTGGTTGAAAGTTAAAAACTGAAAGGGTTGGTTGAAAATTCTTTTTTTTTTTTTTTTTTTTTTGTATAAACTTAATCTTCTTGGTGAAAAATTATGCTACTGCGTAGAAATTTTAACCATTTCTTAAAATATTGAAGTCTTTTGCTTGAAATTCATTTCTGTTGCATATTCACCATTTTAGTCGAAAATTTAGCTGTATTTTTAGAATTTGACTAATTTCTTAAAAATTTACATTCGTATTTTATCTCTTTAGGTTAAAAATTCAGCTTTCTGGTTAAAAATTCAACTGTTTTGTTATGATTTGATACTTTTTATTGAAAATTGATCCTTTATGGTCGAAAAGTCATCTTTCTTTGTTAAAAATTCATCTTTTTTTAAATTTAAAATTAAAACCTTGTTGGGGTGAAATATCAACTATTACATTGTTTGTTCATAATTCATCTTTTTTGGTAGAGAATAAATCTTGTTGATTGAAAATCCATCTTCGTAAGTTGTAAATTCGATTTTCTGGTAAAAATTTGAACTATTTTGTTAAAAATTTAATTATTTTGTCGAACCTTCGAATATTTCTTTGAGACCTTCTCTTTTATTGAAAATTCAACTAGTTTTTTTTTCAATTATACTATTATAATCAAATATTAGTCAACAGAAAATTCATTTCTCATGGTAGAATAGTCTTGTCAAAAATTCATCTTTCTTAGCTAAAAATTAAGTTTTTTGTCGAAAATTAAACTATCTTCTAAATGATTCGTCTTTTTTAGATTAAAATTGTACTATTCATTAAAAGTTCAATTATTATGTTGAAAATTTGTCTCTCTTTCTTGAAAGTTAAACTATTTAGTTGTTCTTCTCATCAAGTCAGATGCAGCTGAAGCTCACTGGTTATGATTAAATTCGTACAGTAATTCTAAGCCACCTTACTAAAAGAAAATTTTCACATCCAGTTAAGTGGAGTCGTCTGACGGTATATACAATCATGCTTAAGGACATAAATAATACTTCAGCAACGAGGGTGACTTTTTTACCGACTTCTGCTTCACCGGGATTTTAAAATAAAACCCAAAGTACAATAATTAAAAAATATATTTTATTAAAATTTCAATAATATTTATTATTTCTATAATTCTGATAATTATTAGGCCTAGTACTTTATAAGCTTTCAATCGCAGTACTACAAGACTTGAATGAACCAGCCAAACAAGACAATAATAAATATTTAGTTGAAAATTTAATCACTTGCCTCAAATAGTAAACAATTTTTGTTAATTAATCTTTTTTGGTCAAGAATTGAACAATCGCGTTAAAAATTATAATCTTTTTGGTTAAAGAATCATCTCTTTGGTTGAAAATTAGTTTTTTGCCAACCGAAAATTTAACTTTTCTAGTTTTGGTTGAAAATATATATTTCTTAGTCACATATTCAAGTACTTGGCTAAAAATGCATGTATTTTGTGGATTATTAATGTTTTCTGTCGAAAATAAGTCTTATCCGTTGAAAAATAATTTGTTTAATTTGAAATTCAATTTCTCCAATTAATCGTATTTTCCAGTTGAATTGACAATTCAACTATTTCGTTGAAAGTTCATCTTTCTTTATTGAGATTATTGTTAAAAATGCTTCTTTTCCGGTTTAAAAGATAACAATTTTCTAAAATATCCGACTTTTTAACTTGAAAACTTAACTAAACTGGAACCTGGATTTATCCACGGTTTCGAGCACTACCCGGAGTGGCCTTCAACACAAATCCAGGGACCCCTAACGCTCACAGGAGAGCTAAGAGTGCGGCCCTCATGCCGTTTGTCACGCATGACTGAGCACCGCCTTTCTTCAATTCCGCGCTCCCCGCTTCACCAAATGCGAAGGCCCTCAATCCAAGGAACGTACAAATCCAGTTCACGGAAATCCAGTTTTCAGGGTGTTATGTTAAAAAAACGTCTATTTGCGGAGAAAATTAATCTTGTCTGTTTAATTCATCTTTTTTTGTTGAAAATTAGCTTTTTAACTGCAAATTTATCTGTTCTACTTTTTTTGAAAAATCTATATTTTTTAGTTCAAAATTCAACTATTTAATTGAAAAGTCAAGTATTATGCTAAAAATTCATCTCGCTTGGTTGGAAATTAATTTTTTTTTTGTCGAGAATTCAACTTTTCGGGTTGAAAATTCAAGTGTTTCACACGAGATTCACAAGAGTTAAAACTGCCTACTTACGTACAAATTCTGGAAATTGTCCATTGAAAAAACAATACTTAGAAATTAATAAAAATTGCATGATTTTCGGAAATATTTGGTAATTTATAGCCAATTATGGGTGGAATAGATTGGAATGAAAGAAGAAAGAAATTTTTTATTGAAAATGGCTTGCTGTGAACTTTTCATCTATGTTGGTTTCCAATGTTCGTAATATTAAAAAAAAATCCTTCTCCAAATAGAAAACCGTAAAGCCGCAATATATCAGAACTTTTTTTTAGAAAAAGTTCTGGTGAAACTCTTAAGCGAGAGTGCCTGTACTCGATGGCAGCGGGGGTATAAGAGGGATCATATGATGTCTAGTAGGATTTGCCTCGAGTAAATCGAATACAGGAGGCAGACGTATTGCCAGAATACGAGTACCTTACGTTCAGATGGAAACTTTCGTACACCGAGTTTGGCATTATTGCTAGGAAGTACACACACCGGTGGTTTCCTGCCTCGCAAAATTACCTACTGTGAATACTCCACTTGCCTTGGATGACTGTGCATTCTTTTTTTTACGGACAAGGAGCTAGAAAAAAAGTTGAAGAACCGGAGAGCTGAGTTTTCCAACAATTTTAGCATTGATATCTACGAGGATGAATGGGACAACCGAGAAGAAGAACCATTTGGGGCTCACGATGAAAGAAAATGCTCTTTCGAAACTTTCCAAACTTAGAATCAAAGGAAACTCAAATTGAATTGACTTTAGGAGAAAGTGTGCTCGAATGGTAGTTATCTAAAAGTTGAAGAGCATTCACATAACCGAGATAATAACTTCCTATAGAAGCTTCGGAAAACTTGCTAGCTTCTTAGAAATGTCCCAAAGAAAATTAATCTGAAAGTTATTCCACGTTTTAACTTTTCTATATTCAGGAATTGAATTAATTGGATCAAATTTCCCTGAAAGTGGAACAGATTCTTATAGTATAAATTACCAAAGGTAAAAAAATTATAACTACCGCAAATGTCAGTGAAACTAGAATTTTTTTTTAGAAATACGCAATAAATATTAGCAACAAATTTTTCAGTTTCATAGTATTTTTATAAAAATAATAGAAAGGAAAAGCTAGACATTTTTAACCAAGAAAGATTAATTCTGAATAATAAATGTAATAGTTAATATTTCAAGCCTAAAGGATTTCAAGAATAAATCAGAAAGAGTTGAATTCAACCAGCAAAGTCGAGTTTTCAAACAAAATAGCTGAATACTCAACGAAAACAGATTAATTTTCAACCAAGCAGTTGCATTTTTAACAAAATAGGATCAAATTTCTTTCAAAAGAGATCATTTTTCAAACCTGAAAAGCGAATTTTCAACAACAACGTTGAATTTTCAAACAAAAAGTCTGGAATTCTAAACAAAAAAGATCATTTTTAATGAAAAAGTTAAATGTTTTACCAGTAAAGATGAATTTTAAATCCCAAATGTCGAATTTTCAATCAACTACATGAATTTCCTACCCGATAGTCGAATTCGCAAACAAATTATTTGATTTTCAACCAAAAAAGATTTTATTTAAAATAAAAAATAATTGAATCGAATCAATGAAGACAAAGTTCCACAAAATACATGAATTGTCATCAAAATATTTTCATTTCACATAAAAAGATCAATTTCCATTTGATAAACCAAAAATGAAACAAATTTGTAACAAAATAGTTAATTTTTCAACTATAGAGATGATTTTTCAACTAAAATAATGAATCTTCAAAAATTTCTGAATTTATAACCTAAGGGTTCAACTTTCAACCCAATAGTTAAATTTCTAATCAATGAAGATGATTTTCAAAAATGAAAATTAATTTTCTACAAAAGAAGATGACCTTCCAACGAAATACATGAACTTTCAAGCAAATAGTGAAATCTTTGACTAAGAAGATGAATTTTCAACCAAATATTTGAATTTTTAACTAAAAAAGATAAATTTCCTACCGAAAAACGAATAGGTAAATTTTCAGTTACAAAAATTATTTGAGAATCAAAAATTAATCAAATTAAAAAAAGAATAGTCAAATTTTTAACCGAAGAATAGAATCATTAACGAACAGAGGTGATTTACCGCACCAAGAATTTAACAGTTAAATTTCTAAATAAAAACATTTAACTTTATACCAAAAATAATAAGATTCTCGTAAAGGGTTCTAGTAACTCACTTCACATCCATGCAAAAAACCAGAAAAGGGGGAAAAAGGGGATGTTTCCTAAAAACGGGGAAAAAAGAGAAATTTTTAAAAAGGGGGACGGATGCAAATGGGGGAAGGAGTGTGAAGTCTAGAAAATATAAACGTCATTTTGAAACTTATTGAAGTTATTATTGAAGAGAGCATCATTGGCTCAGGTGATAGCGCTGGTCGATTTCGAGTAATGTCAAGGCTCACTTTTCCGTGCAAAGAGGTCCGCGTGATTCACTGTGCTGTGGGGTACGCCTGACACCCCAGAGGAATATTTCCAGAATGTTGGAAATAATGTATAGAGAATGATAAGAGATTAGCACAATAGACTTATAGCTTAGGCAACGTTGAATCAATCTGTCAATCAAGCTACTATTGAAGTGTTCCGTTGAAGGACCATCTTTCGAAAAATTCGCAAACTTTGTTAAAATTTATCATCAGGAAGCTTATCAAATGTTATTTAAATTCATAACGTTAATTCCGCTGACCTCGCCCTCCTCTCTCTTGCTTCACTCGCGGTTTTTGGAAGGACCCCTTTACCCCTAAAATTGATAACGTAATTTATGAACGGCCCTCCATGACAAACCTACCCACGTCGACAAAGTGGACAATCATAGTTCCCCGATTTCTACTATTAATGGTACTATCAAAGAAGGGATAGTAGATAGATTGAAAATGATTTCGATATCCTTCTCTAAAGTCACTAGAGATAAAAGCCTCTTCAAGTTATAGTTATCAGCTTCCTAGAATCATATCTACTCTCACAACTCAGTTAATGAGCAATTATAAGCTATGGTATCCAGAACATTGCTAATTAACAGGCTGTCTTTAATTAACGCTTTGTAGTTAATAAATGGCAGTCAGTGTGTTCAATATAAACAAAATGAAGGACAAAAAATCGATTAAAAATGTTTGCTCATTAAGTTCTCTGAAACATTTTTTTCTAATATCAGTTATAGTATCAGGACTAAAATGATTGGTAGCGGGAGTCGATATTTTCGAAAGATTATCTGATTCGTT
This sequence comes from Andricus quercusramuli, assembly GCA_932178445.1. Classification (NCBI taxonomy): domain Eukaryota; kingdom Metazoa; phylum Arthropoda; class Insecta; order Hymenoptera; family Cynipidae; genus Andricus; species Andricus quercusramuli. The sequence continues at coordinate 49,407 of CAKNXH010063873.1, forward strand.
TAGGATCAAAGTTTTCACTCACTCGCTCGGACGTGCTCGAGTTATCTCTAATGAAGCTCCCAATAGGGAGTTTAAAAAGTTGATCCGCGAACTGTTCCCGAAGGAAATCTGTCTTCGGTCTCACTGTCGGAACAGAGCATTGCTTTGCTGATCGAGCATCAAGCTGAACAATTCTCTGCTAACTGTTGCGGTCCTCAAATTCGCCCGAAAATGTAACTATACTATCTTGGCTCAGAATTAACACAAAAAGTTCTTTAGAATTTCTTGATTTCCTGAATCGTTAGATTATTCATACAAACACGAATGTTATAAATTATGAATATTTTTTTTTTAAGTAGTGTAATGATATATCTCGCCATTCGCGCAATAATTATTGCTGGAAACCTGATTAGCTTTGCATTACATTAAGATATTTTCCTTTGCATTATGAAAATATATCTTTGTCGCTGTTCCAGGGATCAGGGATGTTTTTAGGAAATATAATACAATATTGTAATAAACAAACTGACCTAACCAAAAACATAGACTCAATGTGTATGTATGTTTATGGAAAAGATAGTACAATATTTTACGAAACATACTTCCCTCACAAAAAAAAATAAATCCTATTTGCCACATTAGCCCATGTTCCACATTATCCCTTGTGTCATAAAAATTGTTTTATTACTTTACTCTTCTTATCCACTGGCAAGGAATCATAACAGAGAGTCATTGACAGTACATTTTTAGTTGATTTCGCTAAGCGAATGAAGTTTATTTTGGGAAAAATGGTCAAACTGTGAATTTATTGATAAAGATTGTTTTAATAATTTATATTTTCATCAATTCGAACAGAATGACAGATAGGCGTCATTGGTAGAATAATGATAAAAATATGAGTTTATTTGTACATATGTTCAAATGATTTACAGTTGTTGTTAATTCAAGAAAATGACCACAATGTTTCATTGGCAACACATTTTTGGTTGTCTTTGCAAAAAAATTGAGCCAATTCATTGTGACATACGAAAACTGTGTATTTGTTTATAAAAATTGTTTATATAATTGGCAAAAAGCAGATTCTGTTAACTGAAAACAATAACAATTAGACATTAATCATCTCATATTTTACATAAAACATATAAATTTCAAACAAATAATCATTTCGAATCACGAGAAAATGACTTTTGATCACTAAATTTATTAAAAACATTATAAAATATTTCTTTTCTTACTCCAACCTACTGAAATTTTTTTCTTGATAGTGATTTCCCTGAATTATGCTCTTCTTCAATCAATTTGAAGATCCTAATAAAATTTACATCTGAAAAGCGAGGAAAAAAGTATTGTTTGTTTTGTTGTTAAATAACAAAGTTAAAGCTAAATCAACCCGCTTGTATACCGACTTTTGTCCACTCTTAAAGGAATACGAACATATCATCAAGTTTTACGCAGTGTCTCGTCGTCCCGAAATTCGGGATGACTAGTGCAATATTTTTCATAAGCTTGGCTAGTCATCCCGAATTTTCGGTTGGGGGGCGGAAAGGCACTCCTGTGACTGGTCACATAAATAATATTGGTCCTACCCCCCTATTTTTTTCGGGACGAATAGACACAGCCTAATTTTTAATTTTAACCCTCCTGAGCACCTTTTATGGCGTCTCAAAATCTCCCCCATAAAAATGCAATAAGGATTTTTCGGAATAGTGTCCTCAATTATTAATTTTTCTTATTTTTATTATAGATCTTCACGAACAAATAAATTATCAAATTGTATGTATTTTCTAATTCATTTTTGAATGCAAAAATTTTTTATTTCTGTGAACAATTTTGTTTCCATAGCATATCGCGAAATCAGGGTATTTTATTAACACAATAGTCAATTAATTGAGCTTAGAGAGTGTATTCTTTTATTTAAATAGTTCGCTTAATGTTTCGACCATTTATTTTTACTTAAATTCAACTTTTCAACGGAAAAAGCTTCAAGCAATTGTAATTTGTTGAAAAATTAATCATTCTTTAATATCCGGAATTGATGGTACTAGCTGAATGCCTTGACCTAATTTATGAATGTGAAAAGTGAACTCTTTTATTTCAGTTGTATATTTATTGTTTAAATCATTTATAATTGCTTGAATAAAACTTACCTACTTACTACCTAATTTAACTACTTCAAATTCTTGAAATAATTGGTATTTGTTTAAAAAAATTATTATCTTATAATATCACAAATTACTTGTGTTTATTGAATGCTATGGCCTAATTAATCAGTGTGAACACCTATTTCTGAACATATTCATTATTTTTAATTGTTCCAATCTATTTAAAAATTTATTCGAAAATGTACAAAAATAGTTACTCACAATTTTTGTCTTGCTATATTATCAGATAATAATTTTCCTAAACAGAAATATTGTTCCAACAGTTAGCAGTATGTTAAAAAATCTTAGACACAGGAGAAAGTATTTCAACAGAAAAACTGCCAAGGAATTTAGAATATACCGTTAATTCGGAATATTACAAGATAATAAATTGTTTGAACAAGTGAAACTTGTTTGAGCTGTATCAAATATTTCGAAAAAGGGAATATTTTGGCTAAAATTTTGATATTTTTTAAAAAATGGGAAAAAATTACGATTTTTAAAGTTTTTTGGTTCAAAGTTGGATTTAGGCGAAAAATAATTAGAGAAGAATCTTTTAAGAGTTTTCATCAGATCATAAGCAGCCTATACTAACCTGCAATTCGAAACTTTTGTTATTTTGAGTCACTCTACTGCGACCTATACAAAAATAATCTGTCTGAAAAATCGCTCTCGGCAATAGCAGATTATTAATGTGTAATCAATAAATTTAATAATTAATTAATTAAAACTTCATTCTATTATATATTAGGAACAAGTTTCGTAAAGAAGCATAATATTCAAATTTAGATAGAGATATTATCAAATAAATGTGGTCATCAAATTAACAAGGCTTTATGTTGCCGATTATGTGCGATGATACGAAAATGTACATAACATTGTTTACAGGATGGCAGGGTTATCAACCTCATTTCGATGCTCTTAATAGAATAATTACTGATTGGCTCGCTCTACCTAACAACATTAGCATTTGCGCCCTAGAAACAGCCTTGAGCACTTACGACGTAAGCACAAGAGTTAAGATTGTTTATTCTATTTTTAGTTATTATTCATGCGATATAGAATTGAAATTGAAGAAACAGACTACATCTTGAAAAGTGAGTTTTAAGTGCCACCCTTCTTTTATTCATTGTCCAACGGTTCGAATATTTTCAGGTGTAATCTAAAAGTAAATTGCAAAGGATACGATTGTCATTAATCCAAGGATTAAATCTGGATTAATCTTCTTAATTTTATTCAAAGCCTAAAGAGCCTCAATGTTTTCCCCGCAGCGACTTTCCTTTATTTAGTTTTATCCGCGGAAGCTTTAAAGCTCTGAGCTTCCCTTTAAGAGCCCTTTCTTTTCTCCATTTTATTCCCTCCGCTTTTTACTCTATTGTCTTCCAAGCTCTAAATTCATTAATTGAATACGTCTCTTCATTTAATTTTATACTGCCTGATATTATCATTTCGTGAATTTTCTTTCAATTTAAAAGAAAAAATGCCTGGTTGATTCTGAACCAATCTATTCGGCTAGCCTTGATTAACTCAAACCCAAAAGTGCTTGCACATTCAGTTTCTCTTTTCTATGTGTTTCAGGGATTCTGTTGGTCAGTTATCTTGAGTCAAGAAAGAAAAAAATAGCACTATGCGTTTTTGAGAGAAGCGAATTTTTTTTAATCTTAATGATTAATAATGATCTCTTTTCCTCAAAAACGATGCGAAATATGTATAGCAGTTTTTAGTTCAAAATTTTTCCCCTTTCTGAAATCTATAAAAATATACTCTCACTGAAGTCGGGCCAAAAGTAGAGGCTCTTCACTTCTTTTGATTGCGACTCGTTAAAAAAAAAACCTCCCAAAAAACAGGGGTTTTTGGCCTCATTTTTGAAGTGCCGACTTTCACCTGTTCCCAGAAAGCTGTCAACGTTAGAAAATTTTTAAAATAATTTACAGATATTCATTCGCCATTTTTTAACGCAATACATTTTTCCAAATTCTGAAATATTCAATAATTAACTTTTTACGAGGATTTATTTACAAATACTTTTTCTTGAAAACGAAGGATAATCAGTGTTGGCGCGTGGGCCGGCACAACATGACAAGTGGCAGAAAAAAGTACCCGTTCAATGACAGTAGTAATTCCAGAAGCAAGCTGACTCCGTTGCTGCTGTCATCGATAGAGTATTTTTTTCTACCACTTGTCCTGTTGAATATTCAAGAATTTTGAAAAATATATTATCTCAAAGAACTTAAAAAAAATATCTAAATTTTTTCAGATGTCTCCTAACGTCGAGTGCTTTCTGGGAACAGGTGAAAGTCGACGCTTAGAAAGGGAGGCCGAAAAACCCTGTTTTTTGAGAATTTTCGCCCTCTAACTATTGAAAAAAAATTTTAGGATATAATTCATCATATCATTGAATACGGAAGACTTCAAGGTTTTAAATGCTTTTTATTAAATAAGTTAAAGATTCTTTTGAGCGAGTTGCAATCAAAAGAAGCGAAGGACCTCGACTTTTGGCCCAGACTTTAGATTTGTACTTGGTGTATGTCAAGCAATTTTTCCAGAAATAGAAAAAATTGATGTAAATCGGCCAGAATAGCACTCAGTTTAACGAGGTTCAAATAACTATTGAAAATCTTATTTTTATCGAAAGCGAAGTAAAAAATAAAAGTAAATTATAATTAAAAATGGTTAAGCTTCCTAAAGTCTGAAACATATACCATCAATAAATGTTTATCTTTGTATGTTTCAGTAAGTTTAAGAACCAAATAGAAAAGGTCGATAGAAATCGACTAAAATGGCACTTAGTTTAACGAAATTCAACATTTTATTTTTAAAAACGTTTGCTTCTAGTTCGGCAACAATTTTACAGTAGATGCTATTTCAGTGAATTTTTATCGATTTCTCTAGTTTCTTTATAGTCTGAAAAATTAGTTGAAATCCCCTAGTTATGCATCCGGTATTTTTATATGTTTCAGAAAGGAGAAACATTTGTAATTATGAATTAATATTCATATTTAGCGTCGTTTCCAAGGAAAATGAGATTTTTAATACTTAAAAATTATTTTTCTTCAATTTCAGAAATAAAAATTAATTTTTCTTTACTTTTCGGTGCAGTCAAACCTTAAAAAACTCATCGAACATTTTCTTGACATTGTCATTGAACTAAAACAAAACATTTAAAAAATCAAATGTTGAAGTACGTTAAAATACATCCTATTTTGGTTATTTTTTATCGATTATTTTCTATTGTTTGCGAAATACGGTTGGAATACACAAAATATAACTCTAGTAAGAGTGTACTTGAACAGATTTGAGAAAGAGGAACAATTTTGAACTGTGAGCTGCTATTCATATTTTGCTTCGCATTCGTGAAAAATGATACTTTTAGTGATTAAAAATGAAAATCGTTTTTCTTAATAGCGCGTAGTACTATCATTTTCTTTCTTGGCTTCAAATAACCGAGGGGCATCCCCGAAGCCGATCAATTATGTCTATTTTCTCATTATTTTTGGTAAATTTCTGTTTCCTTATATTTTTTTCAAATCAAAACATACTTTGTTATTGATCTCAAAAATCTTTCTGAGAACACCCCATAAAATTTCGCACCTAATAAAAAATTCCTCTTGTAATACAGCCAATATCAGTTTTAAACTAATTGAATAAAATCCATCAATATTTTTCACCGGTCCTTCATTCACATCTGTCCTGTTTTCTCAATTTCTATCAATTTCAATGAATCCATAATTTCAACACAAAAAAAACGAGCAATAACAATAAAAATGTGAAAATTTCAAAGGGTTAACTTCTTGCGTGTTTTTCAATTTTGCAAATGCTACCTCCTAAATTTCTTTCCGTTGGTGGAAAATACTAACTTAAATTTCATTTTACTTAAATGAATTTTCGTATCTTTCAACTTTTCGAATACAAATTTAAGGTTATAATATTATATATTACTCTGAAGTATATTTGTATCTATCATTCATTTAGAGAGGATGTGAGCTAATCCAAATTAACATTTATTGCGGAGCAATTACTTGTTTTTATAAGGTTTGTTTGTCGATTCGCTTATATATTTAATTAAATTTTCAATTGCTGAAAATGTGATTTGATATAAAATAATAAGCAAAAATGCATTTTAATTTACTATAAATATTTTGTGTACTATTATATTGACCATTTGTTCCTCATGGAGAATATTCTTCTCATATTGTGAAAGAAATCTTGTGCATATTATTCCAGGTCGAAAATGTTTAGGGTCCATTTCAGACAATTCATTGTAATGAAATTACAAATTTTTGTATTCAAGGCTATTTCTCAATAATGAAAACATACCTTTTATAGTTGAATTTTTTTTTTATTTGTATTTTTTTAAATTAAAAATTAAGAAAACTAATTTTTACACCTGAAACAACCTAGCTGCACATCTAAACAATTTTTATGAAATCAATAAATATTTATGGCTGTATTTTTTCACAGGGAGGAAGAAATTCGGCGGGTAGCGTTTTCAAAATTCTAGATCACATTTTCTGGATACACCAAGAAATATATAGTGCAATTTTTTGAACACCAAACAAATATTCAGAAATAAAAATTACAGTACTCAAATTGAGGAAGTTTTATTTTGATTTGGATGAATTATTGAAAATTGGAAATTGAAACATTAGAAAATAGTCCACTTTTGAAAATTTTTTTGTTGATAAAATGATGTACATGGATCGATGTGAAAAGTAATAACCTTATTACATATAAAAAGGGTAGTCAAAGGAAGATACCGTGTATATAAATTTCGAATTCCATTCTTCTTTTCATTTTCTGTTCAATGTACTCTGGGTTTTATGTTATTTCTGAATAATAATGATATTGATATCAAAAAGATTTCTTATGGCTTTGCATTTCCGAGGTCCGTGAAATTCTTGAAACTGTGGCTTCTATGTTCTAAACGTTCGATTTACTGTAAAATTGATTTTCTTGTCTACACTGAATAATTTCAAAAAATTGAAAAAATGGACTGTTTCTCTTAAATTGAGTACTGTGAATGTGATTTATAGCAATCATTTTCGTGTTTAGGAAATAAACTACATATTACTCAATTAGTATTGCGGTGAATGTTTAAAAAATAGTCGAATCTATTGTCTGGAGTTTGTACGCAGGAGGTTAGCCTGTTTGCGATTTTTAATAACTATTGTTATTGATACTTTTCTTTAACTATGGATTAAAAAATATTAATGAACTTGATTCAATTAGTAAAAAAAACTGAAATGAACTGTATTACAAAAAGAATTTTTCATGAGGCCCAAAATTATACGGTTTTTTTTTAAGATTTTTGAGAATAATAAGAAAGTATGTATATGCAATTAGTAAAGCGAGTATACAGGTTAATGGGCAACCGAGTGACTGGTTTGATATTATGCAAAGTGTTAGGCAATGACGCGTCATCTCCTCATAGCACAGTAAGGGTACGTGAGATAGTTTTCGCGTATGATAAGGTTGTTATGGCAGAGTCAATTTAAGACTTTCAAATAATTTTGAGCAAACTGCATATACATGGGCCTCAAAATTAACTTGAACAAAACAAAAATGATGGTGTTTGAAGGGAAGGGTAAGAAAAAAATATGCAACATTGTCCTAAACGATGAAAGAATAGAACAAATTAATGGTACGTGTATCTTGGTAGCCTATTCACTAACGACGGAAAGATTTATGGAATTAGATTAGGCATATGAACGAGGGGAAGAAATTTATTGGTAGAACATAATCCGTTATCAAAAGTGGAAAAATACCAGATAAAGCTGAAAGGGCCACATACAATTCTATATTTACACAGGCTGTGCTGTACGGTAGCGAGATCTGGACATACCGAAAAAAGGATAAGACTTAAATCTATGCAGTCGGCATGAAATTCCTTGCGCATGGGGTGCGGTAAAACACTAATGGACAAAGTGAATAATGAGATCATTTGCAAAGAATGTGGTGTAGAGGAGACACTTATTGATATATGTAAAAGAAATTCGTTCAGATGGTTTGGGCAAGCTAAGAGAATGAAAGATGAGCGACAAAGAAACAAGTATATCAAGTCAAAGTGAATGGCAGCATGCCCAGAGAAAGACCGCGAAAAGAATGGTTAGAATGTGTGAATGAGACTCTAATTCGAAGAGTTAAATTGTATGCTAAAGCAGGAAAGCTTGGAGACAAATAGTTCATAATCTAAGGAGCTAGAGAGATTGATCAGCGATATGGGTCAGAACAGTCTTGCGGAATGTGCGTGTTATGTAAATAAACAGACAGGAATTCTAGATCAATCTAAAAATCTATACGCTTACCCCGAAAGGGATATGGCTTAATGGTATAATAATATTTTTTTGATTTGAAAGACAATAAAAACAGAGATATTTATAAAAACGAATGGAGATTTGGACGAAATAATTCTTTATATTGATATATATATATTTTTTTTCAGTGAGTGACAGATAATTTTTGGTTGACTCTTCCCCATTTCTCTCTCTTTTTTTATATATTTGTCAGAACATAATTTTAATTTGTGAGATTTTTGCGTGTTCTGATTTTTGTACATACAATGTTTCATAAGAAAGTAAATTTGATTTTGATTTCAAAATAAAAATAAAAAGGACGTAAGACGTTGGAAACTGGACTCCAAGTTGGGATTCGTTTTGAGTGAAAAAGTGGCTACAGTTCGTAAAGTCACCTCTGGTCACATTGTAGCAATTTCCAAAGTGATGTTACAGGAAGCCGATATATGTACCGGAAATGGAGGAAATCGACGATCGACGCGGTTGTCCACACTTGCGAGTGGACCAAGGATCCTTGTAAAACTTCTATTGGCCGTCGGAGTCAAATAACTTTCTCTAGTAGTGACATCGGCGACAGCACTCCTCTATAAGCTCATGGCTTGGGCACACTGGACTTTGTGTTCGTGTATGTGTTATTTGTAACTTATGGCCTGGTGCTATCAACCAAGTGAGCAACCGAGAAACGAAATCTCTCCTTCGACATAGTTGAAGGATGCTGAGTGAAAGAATCTCGCCGAGAAATTCTTTCAAAAGTTACAGTTTTATAATTGTACCACTACATTGATCATACTTCCTTTGAGGGATATAATTTTTAATGAAGCAAATAAGTAGTTAGAGTTTTCTTTAGGTTCTGTCCATTAATTATATAAAGATAATTTTTGAATTCTTTGACTTCCTCCCCCTATTGTAAGAGTTCGCAAGATTTTAAAGATCCCCAACCCTTTCACGTGATATTTTATATTTTTCATTCAATATATTCACCGTGAATGAGATTTCAAGAGATGGAAAAGATTTCGAGTGACTAAAAAAGTATTTCAACGGATTTCAGGGCATTGTAACTTACAAGGTGTTCCAGAGGACTACAAAGGTTTTCAAAGTATTGAAACCTTTCACGGAAATCAACGATATTTCCAAAGGTTTTTTAGGGAATTCATGAGATCGAAAGGAAATTCAAAAGATTTGAAGTGATCACAAAAGTTAAAGGATATTTCTAATGATTCCAAAGGATTATGAGACGTTTCATAGATTTTAAATGATTTTAAAAGCTTCCAAGGGTTTGAAAAAATTATCTAATACAATTCCAGGAAGAAAATCCGATTTGAAGGATTTGAAGAGGTTTCATAAGACTCAAAAACATTTCAAGGTATTTCAATATTTACGAAGACATCAAACGATTTTGAGGGATCTTAACCGATTTTTAGAGATTTAAAGAGTTTTCGATGATTCCACGGGACTTCCGCAGCTTCTTCGGGATTTCACGTGATCTCCAGGAACATAAAAATATTTCAGAGGATTGAAAAAATTTCAGGGTATTTTAAACGCTTCCAAAGGATTACAACAGGTTACAACAACGGGTTTTCAAAGGATTGCAAAGGATTTCTTGTTCTTGACCTTGTCATTGTAATGAAAAAAACAATTTCATCGACAGTATTTTTGTTGCAAAATGCACCATGGATATTTTTACGGAAACACGACAGGTCGAAAATTTTTTTCCAAAATTTACTTTTGATATTTTTTGAATAGCTAATGTGGTTGTTTTTACTGAAGCCTTTATCGTTGTGATGAAAAAAAAATTTCTTGAGTAATTTTTTTTAGAAATTTACCGTCGAAATTTTTTCAGTCATAAATCTATATGGTTTTTGCGGTACTGAAAAAAATTTGGTCGAACATTTTTTTCCAAAAATTTACTATCGACAATTTTGAATAACAAATGTGTTTTTTTATTGGAGCCTGTATGGTTTCTTTGATCTTCAGAAAAGTTTGGCCGAAAATTTTTTTATCAAAAAATTTACCATCGATGTTTTTCAATAAAAAATATGATTGTTTTTACTGAACTGTATCGTTGTGGCGCAAAACAATTATGCAGAACTGGACAGATTTTGTATCTTTATTATCCTTTTTCTCTTACCAGTAATTTTGTCGATTTCTATTCATATTATATACTCTTGTCTCAATTCATCCAATTTCACTTTCCAATAATAATTCCAGCTATTTATATCCTTTCTCATACTATCCGTATTCTGAAAAACTACTTAATTTTTTGTGTCTTATTCAAATAGGATAAAGGGATAGGAATTGCTAGAATTATTGAAAATTGAAATAGGATGATTATGATGAATAGTGATAGAAACATGGGATATGAGTGAAAATAGATAAAATTACTGTAAAGAGAATCAAAACAAACAATAATTTTCCAAAATCAAATGGTATACAAAGGGATAGAAATTGCTTGAATTATTGAAAAGTGGAACAGGACATAAAGAGGTAGAATAAAAAGGGATCGGAATTTCTAGAATTAGTTTTAAATAGAATATGATGAAATTGGATACAAGTATATAATATCGCAAAAAGGAAAAAAAAGTCATGAAAATACATAGAAAGTTATGGAATTACTGAAAAGTGTATTAGGAAAAATGATCTAATTGGACAGCTAGTATCCGATATATCAATTATGATTAGTATTTTGAATTAACCAACAATATAAACTTTTGTTTTTTTCTAAGTAATGTTTTCTTCATTATGAAGCTTTAAAAAGTTCTTTACCGGTTGTTCCTACCTCCACCTTCTATTTCCAGTGTAAGTTCAAAATAATAATTTTTCATCATCACTGTTTAACTGACCCGCTTTTTCTCACCACCCACTGTCATACAGATCCACTAGCCAGGCAGAAAAAAACCTTTTACAAGTTTTAGAAATATGCATGGAACCATACATTTTTTAAAAGACAAACATTCAGTGCATTAAAAACCATAATTTATATATATTTTCGAAACTTCATTGTCGGTGAAAAATGTTTTAATGTGATAGCTATCGAACATGGCAATGATTTGAGTTAGAGTTTCTTCAGCTTTGAAATTGATGTATGATTAGTTGATTGAATGAACTGATAAATTAAGGTATATTCATTTACAATCACTTTTTCTAATTTTAAAGTTACTTCACCTTTTGACAAATGCAATTTTTAAAATACAAATTTGAAATTGAAGGGTAAAAAAGTCTGAAAAAGTAATGTTTTCTTTCTATCCGTATATTATAGAGTGTATGTTTGTTTTAGATTCTGGAATAGTTAAGCGTACCTCACACTATGATCTGTAAAAGTTACATCAAAACTCTTGATAGAACAGTTTTTACTTGCGGTTCTGTAAAAACTTGCATTATTCAGCTGTTACAATATGGAGTAAGACTGTTACCTTTTTGTGAAAGACTCGTTTTATCACCGAAAAGTTTCATATATTATGAAAAGCTGCTAATTTTGTGTTAGAGGACAATTACTACAAGTTTATTGGATTTGAAGCAAGTATAAAAGTTCCTAACAATTTGGACTTGAGTCAATATAGAAGCTGTTGGAAGCAAATATTCGCTTATTCTAGTGTGTATCAAGCCTACATCCTGGGGCATGCCGTTCCAGAATATGTGCGGTATTAACGAGCATATTGCTTTTCCTGTTACTAAAGGAGTACCATGCATGTATATGCATTCGCTATACTGTGTGCACAGATGCCCATGCGGTCGATATATTGAAATGTGTATCGACTGTACGATTGGTCAGGAAGCGCTTCATGGGATGGCATTTCATTATACACAAGTTACCTATTTTGAAGGGAAAGCGATCACCTCTGCCCAAGTGCCCACTCCAGAGAATTATCGACCATGTGAATGTCCACGTTTTATCTAATATGAAATTTTCCATATCATCCGTAAGAAACGGCTATTTCCAATGACCCGGAAAATCGAAATACTTTTGAAAAATACATTCTTTTATGCATGCTGGAATTAATATGATACATCTGAAAAACAATGCATTCTGAAACACAAATCTTCATTAAGGGGGTTCGAAAAGTATCAACTTTTGAAAAATCACTTTACTCTGTCTCAATTCCTCTTGGTTTCCTCTATAATTTGAGATAATTTATCAATTACGACAGTCTCAAGATATGATCAGCAATATAGAAAATACACAAAATTATCATTTTTTTCCCTAAATTTTACCAATACAGTCGTATTATCTTTGCAAGTCTTCATACTTTTCATTCATTCAAATATTTTTATCTGGAACCCATATTTTAAAAGTTATTAATAAATGGTTTGAATGTGATTCAATATACACATTATCTATCTGAGTAATATTCAACAATGAAAACACGTGAAATACATTAGGTTTTGTTGGATGTTATAATTTTTTTTTACAACGTGACTCTCATGATGCTACAGATGTTAGGCAAACTTTTTGCTGGGTACCTTATGAAGGTTTCGTTATAGGAAACAATTCAGAATATTAGACTTGAACAATGCAAAATATATTGTGCTCCACATTCTTCTATTGTTTTATGTTATAT
>CAKNXH010063873.1:62475-79638 GCA_932178445.1 Andricus quercusramuli
TATATATATATATATATATATATACATACATATGGAGTATACGTTCAACATTAACTTTAAAAATATTGATTTTAGAGAATATTTCAACAAATAAGAATTGCGCAGATTTATAAGAGAAATATGACTGCAATCCGGTCACAGTGTCCTTTACAATCATATTATAAGAAACATGTTTCTTTAATTACCCCTAATTGAAAAAGTGAACAAACAAACAAAATGACTAAAAAATTTTATTACATTATTTATGATTTATCAAAAAAAATTCAATTGTAAATAATGAAGCTGGAAACTCCAACTGAAGCAAATGTAATAAAAAAAAACATTCAAAATGATTAGGAATGCTCAAATGAATAAATAAATAACCAATCAAAAATTTTTTGAATTGAAAAAATGTATCCACATCGGGGACTTTTACGAGAAGCTATAAAAGAGGCGGAAGGATGAAACATCCCCGGTGTAGATACTTTTTTTCAATTCGGATAATTTTTGCTTGATAATTTATTTATTTATTCTTGCATAGTTAATTTTCCTATGTTTTTTCATTCTCATCATAATAAGAAGGTATTGTTTTATTAGATAACTGACTATCGCGTAGTTTTTGCTCTAACCGTGAAAAAACACACTAAAAAAAAAAAAAAAAAATTGATTAGCATTTCGAACTCGAAAGTTCATTGCCTCACTACCCGATTCGGGTAGTGTTTCTAGGTGGATAAATACTACCAGTGTGGGTCCACCACACCCACGACGGGTCAACAACACGCAGTATTCCCCGAACGTCACCCATCCAAGTACTAACCGCGCCCAACACTGCTTAACTTCAGTGATCTAACGGGAACTGGTGTTTTCAGCGTGGTATCACCGTTGACGAAAAAACACACTACAAATACAAAATTGAAATTTTTTGAAAAACGACACAAGGTGCGGAAAAAATTAAAAGTTAAAAGTTGTTTATCCACAAAGGATCTGCAACTTTTTCATTGATAATTTTTAGGTAGGATTAGTCAATTTTCTTTTAGTCGTGAAAAATAAGATTTAAAAAAAATTGGAAGAACGTCACAAGGAATGAAGAAAAAAAAAAAGTTATTCAACAAAAAAAGATCTACAAATTTATTATAAATTCTTGAAATAAGAATATATCAAAAATTAACAAATTAACTTTTTGGAAAAACGACACAAGCTACAATGACAGTTCTTTTAAAAAACTTTTCGCCCAAATTATATGTACAAATTAGCTGTGAACTGCTTTACGCTCAGATACGTATGTTTTTGTTAAAGCCGCAGGAGGCTTAACAATCAAGAGTATTTCCGAAAATACTTCTTCGTTTATTTATATGATTGCAAAGAACATTGTGACCGGGAGATTTTCTAAATTTTTCAATTTTTCAGTTATTTTTTCTTATAAATTATTTTTTTTTGTAGAATTTTTGCTAGTAGAATTTTCTGTCATTGTTTTTAAAAACATTTCAGGTTAAAATATATTTTTTGCATCAGTAACATTTTTTTTGTTTTGTATTTGTTAATTTTATTTTAAAATTTTTTCAGTAGGAAATTCTTTCACCTGTCTTAGATTTTTGACCAAAGTTCTTCCTTTACGTATAGACAGGTCTCAATTAAAATAAATTTCATGAAACAGTGTGATCGTATAACCATAAAAAGAATGACTTCTCAATCTTAAAACTGTTCTATCTTCACCAAGTCATCATAAACAATTATGTAAAATATGTCATAGGTTGGCGCTGAAAGACCTCATTTTAATTTCAATATTATTTTTCAGATCGCCGTATATTTTTTCATTATGTCATCAAGCCGGGCAAGCGTGACTATCTCGGCGAGGAAAAAAACTGCAGGAGGCGGTATAGGGGCTGTGGTATAGATTTTTATATTAATCTTGAATTCCCGTGTTGTTTATCTAAACGGCACGTATTTTTCGCAACACATGTTGGACCCAGATTGCTGATCAATCTCGCTAGTGAGCATCTCAAGCACTGACGCTCTTCATCAACTGCAACACATCCTCCAGCATCATAACATATTTTTAGACAGTGTTTACTGTATTCAAACCATAGAGGCTAAAGCGACTAGGTTACGAAGCCATTTGAATAGAGTAGGACACAAATATTTCTTGTACTTCGTCCTGTTCTAACCAATTTGAACCAGTAAGTGCATGTGATTGATCGAGTAGCGTCGGGAAATAAGACACCGATTGGCTCAAGCAACGATGTCATGCTGAGGAAAAACGAGGCGAGCAAATGTGCGCAGATGCTTAGGAATAAAGAGAAAAATATTATCCTTGAACAAACCTTCCCACTTACATCCTCTTCCAAGAATTTTTATTTTGCATGAATATCGAAAAACTGAAGCGACAGTAATACATTTTTTCACATGTAAACCTTTTTCAATTCATAAGGAATGTTTGTGCTAAGTTTCAGACGCGTATGTATTGTAATTTAGGAGAAAACTCGTTACAAAGGATTTTTACATGAACCTTATAAACTCCAGTATTTAGCCCCATTGACATTGAGCACCGGCAGTTTGAAAAATTATTTTCTGTGTTTTTCATATTCTTGGTCATTTCTTATTATTATGTTCTTTTATGGATCATCTCAAATTCTAGAGGAAACCAAAAATAATTAACTTAATTAAAAAATAAAATTAAAATAATCACTCATCGATATTAATTTGCGAGATTTTCTCTATCAAAGCCTCAACAATTAATTATTACTGGCTTCAATCAATGAAATTACAATCATCAATACATTAATGTAATTGGTCATGATGTTATTATATCTATTCGAATTCCTTGTTGCTTAGCAACCCTCTTGGTCAAAAGTTATCAATCAATTCTCCACTAATGGATCGTGAAATTTCAGCCAATTTATTTGCACGAAATTGGCTTATCGATCAACCAAAGTATATAATAAAGGGAAATTACGATATGGAATTATTATATGGTGCAAACATTGACTGTCCAAGTTTATATCAAAAGAGAAAACGTGTTCGATTTACAAATAACATAAATAAATTTCTTGCAAACTTAGAATGAGCTACATATCAGTTTTATTGTTAAAAGAATGTATAGTAGCGTGGTCTTTTCTTAAGTAAGAATCTATATTTCATTAATGAATAATCGATTCTTGATCCGAAAAAGATAGTTCCTATCTATTACTCGTTATAGAAGCTCAGCAGTTTGCACAGCCAGCGACTCCACCTCACCCATGTATTATTCCCAACCTCCTGAAAGCTTTTCGTTGTCCATAAGTGTAAAAATCTCCAAAGCCATCCTGCAAATCATGAATTATTGCCGGGGATCTCGCTTATCGATCGACTATATTCAAACATTTTAATTTAATGGCTAAAATCCGAATCCTTCATAAATTTCGCTCTTTGCAGAGATAGAAGTATGTGCTTAATTGTCAAATCTAGTCTACGGATCTAGAAAGAATTTCTTCACTTCTTTTTATCCTTTACTCGACTCTACACAGAACGAAGACTAATCGACTTACCTCTCTTGCAAAAATGAACAGACTGACCGTAAATTGAATAGGAAAATAAATCTATCAAATTTTCCTTCGTGTACAAAAATAATAGAATTAGAGACCAGGAACATAATAATTTGAGTGAGCTATTTTAACTGTTTAGAAATAATTTTAATCTACTCGAACTGTTATCTGTGAAAAGAAGCTGCAGAACTTTTGCCATAGCTTCTTTATGTTTACTCGTAAAGAGGAAAATTGCCCCTACGAGATTGCGTGCGCTGCCTTTGCTGTGGTATAACGTTGATCCCGATGTTTATCTAGGACGGTCGCCATACTCTAAAAGGGTGCATAGATGGCTTAAGCGTAAAGAGCGACTCAAATAGAAATAGAGCGAGAGGAAAAATAGTGTGACGAAAGAGTTATCAACATGTAATTAATAAATTAGGGAAATGATATGGCAATAAGGAAAACGGAAGGAAGGAAAGAAAAATTGCATCTGAATAAAAAATGTGTGACATTGCAGATTCTTCAATTTGCAATTACGTTTATATGTTTTAGTTTGGTATCAAGTGTCGAGGGTAATAACTGGAAATTTAATAGAAATTCTCACGGGAGATGCTCATAGTTAAAGTGACACCATTAGATTGAGATGTTGCGACGCTCTCGTCTCTTTTGACCTCTGAACCTTACCAAACACGTTTCCTTTGAAGTTTGTTATACTATCTGATTACATCTTCAGCTTGAGCTGTAGAGAATTTTCCAAAGGAAGTGTAAAATTATTCCAACTAAATTTACCATTTCTTGGCTTAAGGTAGCAGTCGCTCATGTTTTGCCAACAATTAGGATAACCAGTAACAACCATGTAGACAAGGATTCTGACTTTATTTAATTCTCGTCAAAAAAAATTAATAATTTACTTACAGCATTGTACTAAAACAGTCTGACGATTGACGTACAGCTTACGTAACGCTTATTCTTTACATTCACCAGTGATATGGTACAAATGTATTTATTTACAGACAGATAAAGTTAATGAGTGATTCATTTCGCTGATTTTTTCTCTCGTCAGTGGTGAAGACCAGAAAGTTCAAGTCCACCTCCATAACCTCCCAAACTGCCCCAAGAGCTGCCATGGGCATCATGACCCTTTACGAAAACAGGTACAGGAATTTCCCTCTCAACTGGGACAGCGACTTTGTAGGGGACTTTGACAGGAACACTGTATGGTACTCCAACATTCTTTTGTACAGCGACGTAAACTTTTTTTTCTACGGGTACTGGATATGGAGCTGGTACGTGGTAAGGGATCGGGTTGTCAACGGGCACCTTGACTGGCACTTCAACAGGCACAGGCACGCGTCTTTCAACAACATAAGGAGCTGGAACTGGAACTGCAACTTCTCGGTGGATTGTGATGCCAGAAATTCGTCCTCTGTCACCTCCTCCAACTCCTCCAAGTCCTCCAATACCTCCTTCAAGACCACCTCCAAGACCTTCAAAACTCAAACCTCCGAGATCACCACCAAGACCTCCTAGACCACCATGACCTCCCAAGTCTCCCAAACCATGTTCCAAACCCCTTTTGGGTTTCGTGTCTTTAATTTCAACCTTCTTCTCAGTCTGTCCGGCTATGACTGCTGTAGCCAGCAGCGCCAGCAAAATGGTTCTCTGAAAAAAAATATATTTTTGTGAATTTTAATTTCACATACACACCAGGAAAAAATAGTTTACTTTATCAGTAAGAGAATTTGAAATAATAGTATATTGTGCAACTAGGAAGGAAAGTGAGCGATTCCGAGAATCATCGGATCGCACTTTCATCGATTTGCACATGCTATTTTTTGTAATAGATGTATGTGGAAATCGTGATTACATAAATGAATTATAGAGGCTGTGTTTTTGATTATATCTAGCGGCGTGTAGAAAATATCTCCCGCTACGTCATCAGTTAAAACTCCCTAGGGAGAAATAAGTGTGATTTGTCGCAATGCGCATATGCCACTTACTACTTGGGACTAGATGGGAATCAAGCATTTTCGTCCCATTTTACATGCACGGAATATCACGATTTCTATGCATCTGTTATAAAAACAATATTTCATTCCATATTTTTGGTGGTGTACAGTCGATGGTAATATTATTCAATTCTTAACTTCCCTGGTAGAAATTCATCTTTACAATGAAACACAATAAGTTATAACAAAGCACAGTAATGTAGTCCAAAGTAGTCAACCATCTAAATTTTGTCTCGATCGGATAATATCTTCTGTTTTATTCTTGGATTTAAAAATCTAAATCTTGGAAAATTAAAAAAAATGGCCATGCCCCAAAAATTTTATTGAATTTTTTGCAGGTACAGTTTCATATAGTGAATAATAATATAGAATTTAAAATCTTTGAAATTGAATTTGTGCTGAAAGTAAAACTTCCTCAAAGTGTTAAGAAAACTGGTTTCTTGGATTGTGTAAACTGCACTTTTTTTTAAATTAAAATATATATAATGGAAAAGAAATTTTGCTCATTTTTTCGTGTTTTGCAAAATGTAAGAATTTCTAAAGAAAGCCAAATTCACAACTCTATATCAAGGAAATCTTTCCCATGATGGCCAAACAATGGCATATTTCTTTGATCACAGGTAAAAAACTTTCAAGAGAGACGTTTGCACATTTTCAAAAAGTTCTAACTTGGAAACAAATTTTGTTCTCTTTATTTTCTAATTTTATATTATCATTGTGACATCTCCATCAAGGTAAATATAATTATTGGTCATCGCCCTTCATTTTGAGACAATAGCTGTGATTTTAATTCAATTTATATTAACAATAGCTCATTTTATTCCTTGAAAGATTCTTCAGAATTCTGTTTGTTACATTTACGTTGAATATCATCACGGAAATTGTTCTTTTTTTACAAAACGAATAACTGAGAATAACTGTACGTATAATTTCTAAGTGAAATGATTTTCCTCAAGTGTAAGAAATAGAATTATGAAGAATCGCACAAGAAATAACATCAGCCAATTTTACTAAAAATTGAATGAAAATTAGGAGACCTACCCAAAATGGAAGGAAAAAGCTGAATATACCAAACATTTAAATTTGACTCTCAATTATTTTAGTCATCACATTTATTTTCCTTAAATTTAATTTTAGAAATAATGATGATCCATTCCAATGAAAAATACTATGCCTTTAATATTTATGAGAAATAATCATCACTGTTTGTAAAATATTTGAATATTCAAAATATTTTCCCGTAAATTGTTTAAATTGTTGTACAAATCGTGGGGGTGCTCACTTGGGAAATCACAATCAGACTGCTCAGTCTATCTCTATTATTTGTCAATTAATTTTCTATATTTGACTCCCTTCTACTCTTCAGCAATCAATGAAAATTAATGTATTAAACGTGAAATATACTTGAATTCGGAAGCGTCCCAGGACATTAGGTTTCAACTTTGATAATCTTGCATCAACAAACATAATTATGAAAATTAAACTGGAATAATTGGAACCTTTGAAAGTAAAAAAACGCTTTTTTTTCAAATATGAGAATATGAATGAGACTATATTATATAATTCCTCAAATAATTTAATATGATACGTCTCAAGAAGAGATTATTACCAGAATTTTCAATTTAGAATACCCAGAAAAGGTAAGAGTGGAAAATATTTGCTTGTACTAGATACTTTTAAAGAACAAAGCACACGCACATAAAAAATTCTAGACCAACATAATCAAACATAACCACTTATTTGTAAAATTAAGTAGTTAATTATTAACACGCTTTCAACGATAAAAAATGTAATATTCTTAGTAACTACAGTGCGTGAAGTGAAAAAACAAGAATTTTTGCAATAATATTACTACTATAAGTCGTAAATTGAACAATCACGTCCTAACAAGTCACTTATTCTGAACAAGTCACAATTCACTTTCTCGCTTATTAGATCAATTTTCTCCCGAAGGCATGAGTCTAATTTATTTGAAAATTCACAATAAAAAAACAATCGAAACTTATTCTATATCACTATTGGAAAATTAATAAATAAAAATACGAGTTTTTATCTGAGAAGACTCACAATTTTTGAAAGCATAGAAAAATATTTTATAAATTATTCACAGAAACAAAACGCTACTGCATATGAAATCGATAGAGGTAAGAAAGATATATAGGACCAAGTATCGGATAACGCCCTGCTATTCAGAATACCTGGAAATTGTTTATTAATAATTTAATTAAACAGATTTATATGGATTCATTTTGATTATTTCATTCATACAATTATTTTATTTCCTACATTTATATTACTTCATCCATTTCAGACAAAATAAACAAAATTTTTGTAGCTTGTAGATTCACGCATGAAATTTCTTCACAAAATATTAGACAATTTTATTGTTTCAGGAAAAATAGAATTAGAATGCGCTTTAATAGTATGTTTGCTAAAGTTCCAAAAAAAAGTAAGATAGAGAAAAATACTCAGAAACTTTTTTTTTTGAAGTTTCTAAGTGAAACAACTTTGCTCTTTCAAAGTTTTACGTATTTCATCTCGTTATTTCAGAAAAATGTGAATTGATCAAAAAAATATAATTTTCTCTCCTCCAAGACGCGGACACAAGAGAAAAGCTTTTGGAATGAATGCACCGTATTAGTATCAACTTAGAGAAAAGTCAAGGAAACATAAAACGATAGTTTTTGTGAGAAAATTAAGTGTCAAGATTTTAATAATCAAGAAGAAAAAGTCAAATATTAATATTGATTTAGATACTGCAACACTTTAAGAAATTCAACTTTTCATGAAAAACAACATATTTTAGCCCGAAACGATTCTTTGACTTCAGCATGCACAGCCTACCCGATTGGAAATGAATTCGGTCTTTTTTTATTCTAAAAACACATGCACTATAATTTTCTCTTAAGGGCATACGTCTAGGTTATTGAATAATTATCAACAACAAAACAATCGGATTTCATTCTATATCACTATAATTATATTATTAATAAAAAGGCGGGTCTTCATTCAGAAATCCAAAAAAATTTCAAAGGCATATCGAATTATTTAATATTACGAACACACTCACTGTAAAAACATAAAGCTCGAATATACAAATAAAAATGATAAAAAAATAGAATTAAGTATCAGATTTCCTCCTGCTATTCATAATATCTAGAACTTCTTTCTTGATTAGTTTTATATAAATTCAAATTATTTTCTTCTGAATATCTTATAAACACGCGCACTTTAATTTCGGTAACACAAAACGCAAATGCATTGAAATTTCATATATTTAATAAAGAAATAAATATTTTTAGGATAGTATTTGAACGATGATAACAACGCGTGAAGTAACTCTGACATGATTTCCCCTGGATTTCATCAGAGGATTTAGCGCTTCTTTGTTAAAATCGTTGATCGCATTCGCGCGCGAATCGCACCCCTCCCTCCCACCGCGAAATTGTAATTAAACATCCTCTCGGACGCCAAGAGCTCACCTGTGGGATGCTCATGCTAGCCTGCGGGATTTTACACTGAAGCTGTATCGAGACTATCACCTGCAATATATACCTGCACTTTCGCCGCAACAGACCCACTCCTAGGTAAATCATACGTCTCCGTCATCGGTCAGGACTAAGTGCGGCTTCTGTTTCCACTCGCAGATGTTTCCCACGAACAAGGGAACAAATTTAACTGAAAGAATAGAATAATTTGTGATTTGGTTAATTTTCCTCTAATGAAATCGAAAGAACAAGAATCCTATTAAAAACCAAGAAACCCTAATGGGATGAGCTTTAGAAAAGTTGCATTTAACAATAAACTTTAGTTCCAAAATCTTTTTTTTTTAGAAAAAGTGAGGTAATTTATTTGGGAAAAATTAAAAGTTTAGAAATTAATTTAATTATGAGTTTTACTCTCTGACCTAGATTTATTTCTCGGCTAGATACTGCTGAGTGAAATAACAGTTATCAATAGCTAAGAGAATATCATTATATGATTTATTTACAAAACTGTTGTTTTAGAGAAAATTAGGCTACAGAGATTCTTATGATTTGAGAACAAAAAATTCTCATGGAGTTATAAGTATCTCCATTTTGACGGCTAAAGAAATACCAAAATTTTAATTGTAAACTCCTATAGTTTTTGACCTGATCCAAATATTCCACTTCTTTTTATTCTGATAGGGTTTACCGTGCTCTTTTAAAATCAGTCCGAAATTTTTTGAAATATTCAAAATTATCAAAAAGTCGATTTTTAAAAAGAACCCGCTCTTATATTTTTTGCTAATTTTTTGCTGAGTGTGATTTTTTATATGGAAAATATCCTACAATTTTTATGCTAGCTAAACTCTTTTCTGACATCTTGCTTCGTTTGAAAGCAAAATTAAAAAATTCAATTCTCTTTTTTTTCAAATTCTCTCGGCCTCAAAAATAAATTATTTTGCAATAACCCAAAAAATTTTTTTTTTAAGTTGTTAGAATTTGAAGGAAAAAATAAAGAAGATTTTCTGGAAAACCCCAATTTTTTTTTATTTCATTTAATATCTTTTCGAAGTTTCTTCTTAATTAAGCAAAGTATTCTATCAACTTCATGTGGGCTTAACAATTTATGACGCCGGGTCACTTTTTTTCTTTATAAACATTGAATTTGAAAATTCTCCTCCTAAACAAAGTAAGACATCATAAAAGAGCCAAAGGAATTTTCACAGAACTTTTCTATATGAGAAAAATTCTATGTTAATTTAAGAAAAAAATATTTTTTCTTCACAAGAATGATCGCATAAATCTCACAGGATGTCTTTCCATACAACGTCAACTTCAGTAAAACAATTGGAAAAAATATGAGGGTGGGTTTTTTGTTGTTGTGAAAATCGACTTGAAATTCAATCACTTGTGATTTAGTGGAACCAATTTTTTTCTCTCAAATCAGAAAAATACCTGCTGCTGAATTTCCACTAAAAAACTATATATTTCGTCGCTAAGAGATTCTGCGACTTGAAGGGTAGAACCTACCCGATTTGAAATGAACGTGGTCAGAATGTTTTTTTCATATGAATATATTAATATATTCATTATCAATGCATTCATTATTTATACAAAAAAAAAACTAAATTTAAAACATTGAGTCGTCTTCTTGATCATTATCTTTTTCAACTTAATATAAGTAATGTTTGTACATCCCAAATGATAAAGAAAGTTATAAATGTTATTTAGAAATATTTTGTTTAAAATTTGTAGTTTGGGACAGTTTGGGTACCTATTTATTTATAATTTCTGAATGCAGTTGTCTAGACTTTTGAAACTTTACTAAAACGTTCTTTAATATAAGTACTTTATCAAAATATTTTGATAACAGATTTGGTAATCAATGAAAATGTAAAAAATGCCTGGGACTTAAAATGGTCAACTTTTTGGCAAATCACCCTTATATAAACCGTTACTTACATTAAAATATATCTTTATCTCTATTTATTGCATATAACAGGTAAAACCTGAAAGTATAATTTTTAATATATTGGATTGAACCATATTTAATGTTCTTTAATTAAATATTTAATTCATGCACGATAAATTACTATAATTAGGCTTAGAATTAGAATTAAAATTAGAATTAGAATTAGAATTATAATTGAAAATCAAAATAGAATTGGATGTTTCTCATTCTAATATATTTTTCTGTAGAATATTAATTAACTTTATCAGGACTCAAACTGTTCACTAGGAAATCTCATTATCCTATGTAACAATTTTTTAATACTTGCAAGAGTTGTAATAAAATGTATTGTAATTCGGCTGCACCAACCACAAATAAAAAAATATCTCGATAAATATTTGAATAATAATATGTTTTTGAATTGTGTTATTTGAAAATACTAAAGAAATTTATATGCGAATGTTTGTTTAGCGAATGTTAGTACCATATTATTATAATCATGTCAAAAAAATGTTCAAGCCAGCCAACAGGAGCGGTCATTGACTGAAACTCGACACAGACACGCTTGCACATTTTTAATCATAACTCAGGAACCCGTGAAGATTTCTTAAATTTTATTGGCTGAAATTAAAAATAATATTTTAAAGATTGCTTTCTCTCAATATAGATATTTCCTATCATTTTCCGAGATCACGACACTGATTGAATTTGAGGTACAAAATTTGAGAATTCTTCAATTTAAAAAAGACACCTGATATAACTTCATCAAAAAATTATAAATATCTCTATTCGGGACCATTCTACATGAAATTTCATAAGCTTGATAACCTCCTGCGAAAAAATGTATAACTTTATCTCCAACCGTGTTATTGCATTTCAAAGTCATCAGTGATTTTTAGTACCGCTCGCGTTAGCCCTGCAGAACATAACTTTCATTCTCTTCTTTTATTATTTGACGTCTTTTTTAATTAATTGCATTAAACGACATTATTTTTATATTCAATTGCATCAGTAAAGGATAAATAAATCAGAAATTCAAATTTCGTTCAAGCTCACATCATACATTTTGTTTTAATTTTTAATCAATTGTTCAGAAGCTACTTCGAATATATAACAAAGGTTTTACACTAAACGCATTGTGCTTTGGAACATTTATTGTTGAACTTTTGAATTTTTTGTATAATTTAGTGAGAACTTAATAATATAAAAATATTTGATCTAGGGCTAAACCCGTGTAAGAAATGAGAATATTAGATATAGGCAGCAGTTTTTAAAAATAATTTTTTCATGCAAATTTGGACACGCATGTAACATTGAATTTTCCGAAACAGAAAAAAAATTAACTGTAAACCAAACCGACTTGATTTCCTTAGATCATAAAAAAGGAATTTTTATTATTTTATTTGTAGTAATCTAAAGAAATGAAGCTGGTTCGATGTACAGTTAGATTTTTTCTATTTTCAAAAATCGAATGTTCCAAGCATGTCAACATTTTTGTATGGAAAATTCAAATTAAAGACTGCACACCTATAGAGAATATTTAAACTGTCGATGGTTTAGTCTCAGAACTTGATTACTATTGGATGCAGTCTCACTATTCTGTATTTGTATTTAACTTGCAAAACTCAATTTTCCCCATTTACAGTGTCCACACTGCCTTATCGTGCGTGATAATGAACTATGATTTGTTTTGGCACGTGAGACGAATGAATAGTTATCAGGTAATTCAACAGAATGTTCTGGACTAGTCGATGGAAAACTAAAAGCCCTGAGAAATACGGGAAAGTGCTAAATATCGAAACACGAAAGGAAACGGATTTGGATTTTTTTCGGCTCTAAGTGCACAGTACTATTATAAAACAAGTGACATTTAAACATGACCGTCAAGCGTGAAACGTTTATTGAAAGTAAAAACTCGAATTGACATTGCTGTGGCAAAATGCACACAAAATTCCTTTATGGTGAACTAAATATCAAATATATGTGTAATAAATGTCAACTCTATATCAAAATTTAATTTATCAATATGCGAGAAGAAAAAAATATTAATGTGTACTGAATTTATGCTCCACTGCATTTGCGTATTATGAGATATTTTCTGTGCTATTTCAATCTTTTACCAAAAACATGTACGATGGGAAAAATTTCGCCAAGTAAAATTTTCCAGTACAGTTAACATAGCTTGTGAAATGTCTGAGTTTTCCAAGTAATTTCAGGAGATGCCTAAATTTTTAAATTCATCGAATTGGAAAAATAACAGAAATTTGAAGAATGCGTGAAAAGAAAAACAAATTAAACTTTGGCGAGATGATTATTATTATTGTTATGATTATTATTATTATTGAAATGAAGGAAGTAAATCTTGCCTCGTTTTCATTGCTTTTCCTTTAAATACATTCTCAACATTTGTGTCATTTTTTTCTTTTAAACCAATTAAAAAATGTTGAAATTTTTTTTTAATTACTTGGGAAACTTTGATATTTTACAAACTATGTTTATTGTAATAATCAATTTGAATCAGTTAAATTTTGTCATTAATTTTAATAAGTGACGGAATTCTGGCTATGAAATACTCACTCTTTACGGATAAATCGGTAAAACTGCCTAATTCATCAGTGAAAATAACTGATCCATAGCTAGAATTCAGTCACTGATCAAAATTAGTGAATATTTTAACAGATTCAAATTTAGAGAGTGCTGATAAATTTTAATTGATGGGATTTTTCGCATAGTTTTTTTGTATGATTTAACTTATTTCTTAGTAAAATACTCATTTCAAAGTGATGAAATTATTAAATACTCTATACAATATAATACATATAATTTATAATGATATTGACATTATCATTGCAAATATAATTATAAATAGTTCTTTCATTTTCTCTTTTCCTATATGGACTTATGTAAGCTACAGATTGTCTCAATCACTGCAAAGTGTAGTTTTTTTCAATTAGCAGTGAAAAGTCTAACGGACTTGTGTTGAAAATTTAGTACATATCGGTTCAATAATGTAAGATCTGGGTCCACTGAATTACTATAAATATTACATTTTTCACTGACTACACTTCATAAAATATGGATAATATATATCGACAGGAGTTTGTTTCAGTTATTTTTCATTGATTCCAAAAGATTTAATACAAGTCGGTTAATGATTGGCATAAAAAGTGAAATCATCAATTCATCTAAATTTCATAAAAAATTACACTGACCCAGGTGGAAATATTATATATAGTTTATATATAGTGTGAAGTATTATATACAATATTTATTTGTTTTATACATTTGTTATATAAAACAAATGAATATTATATATAATTCTTCACACTATATATAAATACTATATATAATATGTCCGCCTGGGGAAGCTTTATATAGTTAATTCATCCTACAATTTCTAGACGAATCGGTAGGATATTGTGGGAGAAGGGTCAACTAAACTGCTAATGAATCGATTTTTGTGCATAAAAAGTTATATGAATCTAGAAATAATAATTAAGTCAACATTTTGTGCAATTAGACTTTTAGCCTTCCATATTATTTATGTACAACAAGCGTATTTTCAATGTTATAAGAAGAAAAATATTTTATCTAAATTTATTCACTCTGTAAATTGAATAAAATATTACAGGTCACAATCCGGGCGACATGAGTCAATTTATCTTTTTTCGAACAGAAACCATTTTTAGCGATTTTTTCATAACTTAAAAAAAGCTCATGATAATCGATGGACAATTGACTGAGATATCCAAAAAAGGCTAAAAAAATATGTTTGTACCAGACAATTATTTGGAAATATAATAAATGAAAGTAGTCTTATGGTGTTCTATATATTTATATGTACAACAAACTAATTTTTAATGCAAAAAGAAAAAAATATTGTATCTGGAATTATTATCTCTGTGAATTGGATACAATTGCAGACCATATTCCGGGTGACATGAGTCAGTTTATCTTTTTCAAACAGGACTGCTTGACTTTGACGACTTCGGGTCAAGAATAGTTAAATAATAACTGCACTCTGGCGACTGGACCGCGAGAAAACTTTCTCTTCTTAGGATACAAACACGCAGACCGCAGTCATAAATGAGTAATTCCCGGTATCTTGATCAACAAGTTATTAAAAAAAATTGATGATGACAAAAATCAATATGCTTAGGAAGTCGTTAAGGAGTATAATTGCGTTTTATTAAATTGTAATCGGTGTCATCTCTTATTGCGAACTAATATTGCCTAACTCTTCAGAACAAATCCAGAAATTGTTATTTAACACTAAATAGTTTTTTTTGTCGATGAAATAATGGGTTTGAATCTCTTAGTTTCAACTCGAAATGATTTTTATTTTTAACTGTAAAAAAATTATCTCTACCTCCGCCGGGATTCGATCCCATGTCTACAGATGGTCGATCTGGTGCTATCACCAACTGAGCTACGATGATACTAAGCTACAAGACCGCAGTCTGGATACGTGGGTTTGAATCCCAAGGGAGTTAGAGATTAATTTTTATGATAGCTAAAAATAAAAAACAGCTTGGTTTCAGAATACTTGATCAAAAACGGTAATTCCAATTAACAAAAAACTGGATTACTGCCCTAGTCAAAAAACATAATATCAAAATTCAAATTATATTTATTGTTCGGCAAGTGAGATGACTCGAGTGAATGTATGAAATTTTCTTTGTGAAAAGTTCTAAAAGACTGAAATTTTAATGGAAAAAGCGAATTGAAAGGAAGGAGAGGACATGACTGGAAAACAGTTTGATAAACACCTTGGGTGAGACCATCTATCCATACATTCATGAGGAGGCTCGGCCTGGGCGTTTGTAGCATTTCCCGGTATTGCATAAGATTACGTTCGTGGTTAGTAGAGCGAAATCTTAGTGAAAAGTCCGTCTCTTTTTTATATTTTTCAATGATAATAAATGATTTTCCAATGATTTCTGCCGATGTAACAAATTATTTTTCAAATTTGGATATAGTTAGGTCGATGGAAATTCAATCACGTAGATAGAAAAAGTCCGACCGTAGGATTAAAAACTAATTTGTAGATGTAGCAAAGAAGAAAAGGCCTTTTTTATAAGAAATTTCAGATTTTCAAATATTGTTAAATGATTTTTCAATGATTTATGAACATGAGAGAATTTATTTTTGAAAAATGAGATATATTTATGTCAATGGAAATTCATTGACGGAGAAATAAAAAATCCAAATGAGTAATTAACCCTTTATTTTCATATGTAGAAAAGGAGACACAATCCATCCATGAGAAATTTTATATTTTTAAATAATTTTGAATAAGTTTTTAATGATTTCTGCCCAGCAGAGAATTGATTTTTCAAAAATGGATATGCTTACGTTGAAAATCCATTCACGGAGATATAAAAGAGTCCGTCACTACAAATTTTTAAAATAAACAATTTTTATCTGTTTGAAATCGTTCACGTAATCAAAAAATAAAGAATGCATTCTCTTTTCAAAAATACCATAATTATTAATAAAATTGTTATACTTATAAGTATGATTAAACATTTTTCTTCCAGATTTGTTATTTCGGTCTTACTATAATAATTACTCTGTATGTAGATTTGTAACTACACTTTTAATGCTCTTAAACTCAGAATAAAAAAAGATCAAGTCTGAGCACCTGAAATATTTTATATTCTTAAAATATTCGAATGATAGATAGTTTAGTTTGGAATCGTTGAAATAAACATTTCTAACTTTTCCATTTGTGAGATTTGAAAATACAATTTGAGACTGCTCATCACTCCTATAGTGATTTAAAATTCAAGTGGATCGATTTTGAACGGTTTACTTTAAATGGTTTGAGTTGAAATATTTAACTTTGCAGTTGATCAACTTGGGTTATTCCACTTTCCAATTATTTAACTGTGTATATTTAAATGAAAAATTTCTCACTTTCCAATACTTATTTTTAGAAATACTCTACATTTTTAACTTTTTCAATTTTATGTGGGATAGCAACGTATCTTTCCGGTTTTTACATTTTCAACATGTTTTACAATTTTTCAGCTTTAACTTTTTCCTTTTTGTGAGTGTTTTTTTTTTCAATTGTATCTTCAAATAACGCATATACATATATAGTATGTCATCCCTGTTATTACATTATCGTCAACATTCTAATTTCAATGATCCTCAAAACTCATCCAAATTACAAATTAAAATTCTATTATTATATCAAGACCATCATACCATCATATATATATATATATATATATATATATATATATATA
>CAKNXH010063873.1:79738-107057 GCA_932178445.1 Andricus quercusramuli
ATGTTCTTCAAGCTTTTAATAATTTTGATCATTTGATAAATGTACTTAAATTTTGAATAAAATATCAGGAATTGTCGGGACGACTGAAAAATCCCGAAAAATAAAATTCCCAACACTGTGAAATTCACAAATTGGAAAATTCACGAATAATAACATTTCCAAATCATGAAAATCCTGAATTATAAAATTCCCGAAAAATCAAAATTCGTGAACAGTTTGTAATATTATCCAATTGGGAAATTCCCGACAGTTCATGATATTGCCGAATTCGAAAATTCCCGAATAATAAAATTCCCGACGGAAAATTGTCGAATTATAAAATATCCTAACTAGAAAATTTCCGAATTATAAAATTCTCGAATTCAAACAATTAAAATTTTTCCCCCAAATATTATTTATTTGTCAAAAATACAATAATTAAATATTTTTATAAAAAAAATTTTAATGTTCAAAGTATATAAAATAATCATTTGAATCTTAAATAACAATAATTGAAAAAATGTATTTCTGGATGAAAATTATTTTGAATTATTGTTATTTTTAATTCAAAGAATAATTTAAGAAACTTTTTACATTCTAAATAATTCTTTTTTTATTATTTGATAATTCTATTCTTAATAAATAAATAATATTCATGAAAAAAATGTTCAATTGTTCAAATTTGGAAATCTTATAACCTGGGATTTTTCTAGTTCCAACATTTTATAATTTGGAAATTCGGGAATTTTTGAATTCAAAAATATTAGAATCTGTCCGGAATTTTATTATTTGGGAATTTCCTAGTTCCGGAATTTTATTTTTCGGGATTTTTCAGTCATCCTAAATTTCCAATAATTAATAGGGTGGGTCGACAAAAAATTCGTTTGAAATTTAAAAGTCCACGTGGCCTGCTATCGTATTACCAACATATCTTACGGGTGATAAATAAGAATTTGATTTACAAATGAACTAATGACAGCCTGCATTAGTCAGATAGCCGAACCTTTAGGCCGCTTGGATTTTTGAAATTGAGAAAAAGCATTTTTGGTTCACCTCATGTAATAATAATAGATCATTTGCAAGGCTAATTAATTTCATTCTGCTGCATAGAAATCATCAGATTGAATCAATAAACTCTCTTGAAGATATTCATAGTTGAAACTGAATCAAGAAAATTAGTAAAATATATAAATCTTTTTGTATGAATAAAGAATCATTCCAAGATTATAATTATAATCAACCTTCGATTATATCAGAAAAAATAATTCCGCTTTGATCTACAAATTTATACTAGACCGAGTCTGAGAATCGAAAATTTGATTAATCGCCAAGATTAAATTCAAAAAGCATTTGAAGAAAGTAAAATGTACCGAAGAGCATTTGACTCTATTAAATATTGATTCACTGTTTATTATATTATCAACTATTTTAAAATATCTTAAATTTCTAAAAACATTCTTAAAGTCTAATCAATAGTAAACAAAGATTGCTCCACCCTTTTGATTGCGAATGGCAATAATAAAATTGTTCAAATGGTATATTACCCAACTATTAAAATTATCCATTTATAGGAATGCCGTCGAAAGTAATGTAATTTCATGACGATTTAAGGTTCGTAATAGCGATTTGATTGTCATCGATCCTTTCCTACAAATCGATAAATCAACCGAAGCGACAGTTCAATGAATCCTCGAATAGCCTCGCGTGTCGTTTACTCTGAACGCAAGTAATTACCAGCACGCAATTGAAGGAGGCTTCCAATTCAATTCTTGAATTCCCCTTTTTATAAAAGAGGTTTTAAATTGCATAAATAATTAAATGCAAACTGAATATATCTATTGAGAATGAAGTGTCAATTTGCGGATTAAATTTGTATATTTGAAGAAATGACTTCCCTAGATGCAATCTTCAACTCAATAAAGGACATTGTGGCTTTCATCAATCAACGAATTCCTGTCACGCGCGCTCTGGTTATTATACCTCTGGATATTACACAGTTAGGCAGCGCGCTGCCTAACTGATATTCGGAATTACCCTCCCGACTGTGCCAGCTAATATATTCTTACATAATCATACCAATCTGAAAGACAATTGCTTTCGTGTAATTTAATACACTAGCTTCTGCTAGTTAAGAGAAATTTTTCGATTTTGGGGGAAAATAGTTTCTAACATAACATACAAAATTTGAATAACTATTTATTTGTTTTTAATGTTATATAAATATAATTCTCCTTGAATACTTGAAAGAATTCAAATAGATTTTTTAACATTTTGAATGAATTTTGGAAAAGAATCTAGAATATTTTTTCATTTTACAGAATTTTACTAAATTTTGGGCGCAATATAGGTCAGCTCAAAGGATATTTGGGACTTTTGGAAGTTTGGAAGATATTATAATTTTGTTTAAATTTATTTTTCCGAATGAAAAGTCATTTAAATGTTTGTTTGGCTTGAAATCCTTCACAATTCGTAGAAAGGTCCTACATTTTTATTCGTAGTATTCAAAAATCTTCATTTTAAACCTGCTTGGATTTAAATACATATGAATATATCCTAAACTTACTTAAATTTATTTATGAAATTTTGTTTTTCGCAAAATTGGAACATTTTGCTTCAAAATCTTTCACATTCTTTTTCCTAGTTTGAGGAAATCATTTTTAATGTTTTTCAATCTTATCCAATTTTCTTTAGGAAGAAATTTAAAAAATAAAATAAAATTTTCTCAAGAATTTAAAAAAATTCGTTTCTTCACTTGAAATCTTTCAAAAGTTTTGAAAATATATATTTTTGAATCTTTATAATCCAGATTTCCTGGACCATTTTGGAAAGCATTTGTAATATTTTAGAATCTTTTTGAATATATTTTCCAAACTTCTATAATCTCTCAAACATTGTTTAAAATTATTCCTGTATTTTTTGAAAATATTATTCAATGAATCAAAATAATAAATTCAATATTACACGAATTTTTCCGTAATTTTCTTTTTAAATCTGGAAAATTACGCAATTTGACTCTAAATCTCCCAGATTTTATTTAACTTCAAATGCTTTCTAAATTTAATTTTTGATTAAATTTTTTCTTTAAATTTATTTTTAATTTAATTTTAATTTCAATTTTCTGCTTTCAAAATTCTTAAAAAGCTTCTTTTTCCGAAATCTCCAACAATCTACTTTTTGTTTTAAATTTTTTGAAATATTTTTGAATATTCTGTTGAATCAATATTTAAAAATGCACAATTATTTTTAATTTTCCCAGGAATCCTAAAAAGCTTTTCTTAGTATCTTAGCACCTTTCAAAATTCTTTTTGAATACTTTTAAGTCATCAAAAATCTATACTATGTCTGATATTTGTTGAAATATTTTCAAGTCTGGAACCATAATTTAAAAAAAAATTCAACTTCTACAACCTCTCAAACATTTTCTAAAATTATTTTTGAATTTTTAAAAATGTTACTTAATGAATAAAAATAATAAATCCAATATTACACGAATCTATTGAAGAAATTAATCTTTTAATATAAGTTATTTCTTTAATTAAAATGAAAATAATCCTTGAAATTCTAAAATTTCAAAACTTCTAAATACTTTCAAAATTATTCTAAGTTTTCCGTTTTTTTGAACCTACAAAATTACAAAAATTGTCTTTCAATCGCCCATATTCTTTTTTGACACTTTTGTTAATCTTTTGAAATGTTTTGAAATATTGTTAAATATCCTCTTGAAATAATTTTTTCAAATCAATATACATTACAAGTTTTCCTAGAAACCTTAAGAAAATTGTTTCAATCTCTCTTTTTCCTAATTTGAGGAAATCATTTTAAATGTTTTCAAATCTTTTTGAATTTTCTTTAGAAAGTCACTTTTTATTTAAAAAATTCAATTTAGTTTTAATTTCTTTCTAAATGTAATCTTAAATTTAATCCCTTTTTTCAAATTAATTTTTAATTTAATTTTCGTTCTCGATTTCACCTTTCAAAATTCTTGAAAAGCTTCTTTTTTTTCGAAATCATCAAAAATATACTTTTTGTTTAAAATTCGTTGAAGACTTCTCAAGATTTAAATTTTTTTGGAATATTTGCAAAACATCTGAAACTTTTTTATATCTTTTAAACCTAATTCAAATTTTTCCTAACATTTCTTAAAATCCTACCAAATTAAGAAAATTGTCTTAAAATCTTTCAGATTCTACTTTGACATGTCTTGAAATCTTCTATATTCAAAACAAATTTAAAAAGAACCCTATGTCATTTAAAAAATGTTCCCAGAAATCTTTTTATCAGTACCGTTAATTTTGTGTTACTGCTACTGACAAGTTTTTTTCACCTGTACCGACCATGTAAGTTAAGACAGTAAATTGAGATATTTTAACTTCTGTCCATAATTTCACTTTTCTCATTTCCTAGAATGTGTCAAAATTAAGTATATAAATTATAGTGTGGTAACGAAATGTTGAGAACAAAATTAATTTCCAGTAATGAAATATGATTTACAATTAAAAAATCTCTTATCAATAATGTTTATAAACATTTAGAAATAAATTTTACGTGAAATAAAATTACTCATTTGGAAACTTCCATTTACTAAATTGATGATGGACATAATTCCTAGATAATAATCTTCATTACTATATAAATGTATATAACCTCATTTAATATCGCAAAGGCTTATGAATGGAATTATTTTGTAATTATTTGTCCTTAATTAAATTCATTGTAATTTTTGCATTAATTGCATTTAATATTAAAGAATAATTTATTATTTGAATTTTCTCTTTTAAAAATAAATTTTCCGAAATAAAATTATATAGAACCATATTCACTTTTTAATATTTGAAAATACCCCCTTGGGGCTAAAAAATTCCGAACCAGTATATTTGACATTTTAAAATGTACTGAACCTACAGATTTTTGTTTGAAATGTTATTGCTATATGTAATTTGAAAATACGTCATTATACCTTGCAAAACTAAACCTGTTTCGTTAATTTATTAGGCAAAATCTATTGCAAAATGGAAACAGGTTCCCGTTCTTGCCTAAATTCTCCATTTTTAATATTCTTTTCAACAAATTGACATTATAAGTACACTTTTCAAATATTTGCATCTGATCTTGGTCACGTACATGAACCTCGTTTGAATAAATAAATAGAAGACTTGTCTATTTCTGAATGAACTATGCAGTTAATGAATAAGTATAACAATGATTCCTATTCATGAGTACAAACATAGAACTTAAGCTTTCACTTGTGAACTTGACGCCCCTAATTGGTCAATTTAGCACGTATTTCTCTACAACATTTTCAGTTAAAGGTGGTGCGACCTGTCCTGGGTAAAAGGGAACTAAATCAATAATTATGCGCTTGAATTGCGTCAAAGCCTAACTTACGTGAATCGAAAGTGCACAAAATATAGTCGTTGGAATAGCGTCGCTCTCGCCTCGAAACCGAATCAATATTTTCGGATTCAAATATGTAGATTCAAATCCATATACATGGAAATATATTCCCTTCGATAAGTCTGCTGAACTGGTGGAACGGGACCATATTCTAATGCTTCAGTTATCAGGACCAAGTTCCAAACTTAATCTCAGCCACGATAATTTAGGATTCAATATGCACAAAAAGCTAAATTCCAATTTTAAGACAAAAATCCTTTTTCATGAGTACAGAAATGGCCATTAAATAAATCCGCTTTGGGGCCGCTCAAAAATAAAGTTCCCTCATTGTCCCCTTTGTTGAAGAATTCCTCTTCTTTCCCTATTTTCAAGGAGCTGCCTACTTGTTCTCGTAGAACCTAGTAAGAAATCCAACTATTTTCTTAAAGTTAATCCTTTTTTTCAAACAGACTACTATTATATTTTTCGCTCAAAATAGTATCTATAACTTTCCGTTAAAATTTCTACTATTTGATTGAAGATTGAAATATTCTGTCGAAAATTTGTTTTTGTTTTTGTTTGCTTAAAAATTAATTCTTTCAACTAAGACTTCAACTATTCTATTTTTGGTTGAAAATTCATCATTTTTAGTTGAAAATTCAAGTGTGAAATTTTTCATTGAGAATTCATCTTTTTTATTGGAAATTCAACTTCTTGGTTGAAGCACTTTTTCAAATATTCATTTTATTCTTTGAAGATTCAACTGATTTCCTGAAAATTCGCTTTTTCAAATTGAAAATTAATCGCTATAAGTTAAAAAATAAATAAGTGGCTTTAAATTGTATTAATTTTGTACTAAATTCATCTGTTTTGGTAAAAAATTCATCTTATTGAATTATAACTGAACTGCTTCGTCAACTAATTCGTTTTTTTTTTCAATTATTTTGTTCAACTCTTTTTAAAAAAATCGTCTTCTTGATTTAAAAATTCTCTCTTTTGGGTTAAAAATTAATCTATTTTGTTTGATTTTTCAACTATACAGTTGAAAAAGAGTGTTTTTTAGTTAATTCCAACTATTATTCATTAAAAATGAAGACGCTTTTTCTTGGAAGAAGAACTATTACGTTTTTCGTTGAGAATTCAACTTTCTGGTTAAAGTTGACTATTTTCGATTGAAAACTTAAATCTGTTTTTTGTTGTTGAAATATTATTTGTTTCTGTATTTTTTTTTTTTTTATTGAAAATTAAACTGCTTGGTTGAATGATGAACATCCTTGATAATAATTAATCTCTTTATCTTGAAGATTGATCATCTTAGTTAAGAATTTATTTATTTTGCTTAAAGTTGAACTATTTTGTTACAATTTCTATTATTTTGTTGAGAATGGACCTTTTTTATTATTCTTCTTAGATAGAAAATTGGCCATTTTTAATCAAAAATTCAACAATCTTCTGAAAAATTCGTTTTTTTAGCTTGGTTGAAAATTAATCTTTGTAGGTCGAAAATTCAGCTACATAGTAACGAATTCTATTATTTCGTCAAATGTTTAAATAATTTACTAAAAATTGTACTATTTTGATGGAAAGGGAACCTTTCTCTTGTAAAATTTTCTCTTTCTTCACTAAAAATTTATTTATCTTTTATTGAAAATTAATCTTAGGTAGAAAAGTTTTGGGTTGAAAATTCAACTGTCTTCTCAACAATTTGTCTTCTTGGTTTAAAGATTTGACTATGTGATTGAAAAGGCTTCTTGGCTTAGGTTTAACCTTTTGTGTCTAAAAACTTGCTTATCCAAGTTAAAGTGAAAATTAATCTCTGTGTGTCGAAAATTCAGCCAAAAGGTTTCAAATTCAACTATTTTGTTGAAAAATTAATTATTTGGTAGAA
This sequence comes from Andricus quercusramuli, assembly GCA_932178445.1. Lineage (NCBI taxonomy): Eukaryota > Metazoa > Arthropoda > Insecta > Hymenoptera > Cynipidae > Andricus > Andricus quercusramuli. Next base: position 86,979 of record CAKNXH010063873.1, read on the forward strand.
AATTCAACTATTTTGGTAAAAAGTTATCTTTTTCAAACATTCTTTTTTCCATTAAACATTTATATTTTTGGATTGAAAATTAATCTTTTCTGGTAGAAAATTCAACTGTCTTCTAAACAATTCGTCTTTTTGGTTGGAAGATTCAAGTATTTGGTGAAAAAAGCAACTGTGTCTGTTTGAAATTAATTCTTCATCTTTTGGGGTTTAAAAGTGAACTTTTGTACAAAGTGTTCAACTTTTTAGCTTGAAAACTCAACTCTTTTGTTGGAAATTCCTTTTCCCAGGTGAAAAATTAATCTCTTTCGATTGAAAATGAAACCAGTGTGTTTAAAATACAATAAGTTTTTACTTAAAGTCTTAAGCATTTCATAATGAATTCAATATTCAATTTTACAATATGAATTAATTTTATTTGAAAGAATTTATTTTTCTATTTGCATCAAAGATTACCCAATGTCCCCTGTTTTCTGAGCTTTTTGATCTGTGATGTCTCCTCAAATATCATGTTTGTAAATTGTGTATTCTATTTTAGTCGTTTATTGAATGAAAAAGAAAAAATGTAGACTCAAAAGGGATTGTGCTGATTTGTTAAGGGTTAGAAGAAGTATTTAAAATAGCGTGACGTAATTTTTAAACGGCCTTTCATTCTAATTAGTTTATTTACATACGTGGACGATGAAATTTGAACAATGTGAGTATCAAAAGTCAAGAAAAGGTGTACAATATACAATTTGATTATGAGGTTCACCTATAATTTGTTCCTTATCATTGATCGGGTTGTTGAAAATCATTCTAAAAGGTCTCAGCTCTTGCCCTTTGACTCGCGTGAGAGGTCGTGAGGTTAATTTCGATGCACCGAACGTTGCTGGTTGCGAATAGCTTTCCCTTTTGACCCGCACACTATTTTTCATTCAAATTGATACCTCGCGATTGGAACCACATATATTCCAGGGAAGAAAAAATCCCGTGTAAAAATCGGATTGATGAAATAGCAATTCTCTTACGTTGTTGCTGCAATACTATCTTCAAAGATAACGTCAATTTTCCAGCAGTAATTTAATGAAGGAGAAGGATTCACATGTGATGTTTTCAGGCTCGAGATTTTTACATGGCCATTGACCGCGAAGCAATCTCTTGTATCTAGTTTTAAATTTTTAATGCTAAGACAATGTTGGAAATATGTAGGACAAAGAGACACAATTTATGAAATCGGAAAAGGTTAACTCAATAGTATGTTTTTCTAAATGAAGTAGTAAAAAATGGAAGTAAAAAAGAAACAAAAAAAAGGAGTAATCAGAATTTTTTTTGTTAATCAGAGGTCAGTATTTGCTTCATAGGGATGTGGTAATCTCAATAAATAATCAATTGCTCTAGATTCATATATTACAGCCTTCGGCTTCGCAAAGCTGGTACCATCGACTTTCATTTTGTGCATAGCAAAACCTAATGAAGACATACGAGTAACTCTTAAGTGAGAAACCGTATAAATATAATGCAAAAGTTGTAACTCCATGAGAATTTCATTAATAACAATCTAGAGGTAGAAATGCGATTTCTGCAACTATTAATGGTTACCCTTATTACATGTTCAAGTTTCGAATAATATGTGCTCATTTTAATAATATACTGCGTCTTAAATTCCAATTTCTTGGCAAATTTTCAATAATAGCAACTTAAAGAATTAATTTATCATAACAAATTTCGAATGTAGTTTATAAGATTTAGAAAAAATCAAATTTCTGAAAATTGAAAGCATCTTAATTCATTTTGAATTTCTTTCGAAATAAAATTCGATTAAATTGTCACAAAATTTAGTTTCATTAACTTGAATTCAATTGCCGTCGATTTAAATTCAGTGAAATTCAGATAAATTACCGACATTCGGTTCACTGTGAAGTGAGCTGAATTATGCTAAATTTACTTTAATTTAGTTAGGTTGAATATACTGGAATTCAATTAAATTCGCTTTGAACTTAATTGAATGCACTATTTATTTTATGAAATTCGTATGAAGTGACTTAAATTTTATTTTATTTTATTATTGCGATTTATTAACTTTTATGTTTTATTTATATTTAGATCGATAAAAGTTATTAGGCTACAGCGAGATGACGTGTTATGATTTGATTAAAGATTATTTAGAATTTGAGGTTAATAAAATTTCTAGATCATCGTAAAAATTATATTTTAGGTATCAAAAAAAAAAGATTCAATAATTCAAATAATATTATTAATTTGGCCTTAACTATGAAAAGTTGTAAAAGCATCTGTTGATTTAGATCCGATTGTTTTTATGCAGGAAGACAGAATTCATTACTTTCACAAATTATCCACTAATATTACATAATTTCTGAAAACATTATACAAAAAAATAAAAAATCTCTTAAAATTTAGTTGTATTAATTTTACTTTACCGAATTATTTTACTTTAATTGAGTAGTCTTCACTTTCAATTAATTTGAAATTACCTTAATTCAATTGATTTTCTGTTATTCAACCTACTAGGTGAATCATGTATCATTAAGGTTACTTGAGAATGAAAGTGAAAAATTTGATTCAAAAGAATGCATATTTCCACTAAAACTTACCAAACATGTGTGAAATTGACGATTTTTTTCATTTTAAATACATTCAAAAACGATGCAAATGGTATTAAAAATTTGATAAAATCATACATTTTTTAAAAAAATATAACCTTCAAATCAAGACCAGCAAAAAAAAACTTCGTTTTTCACTGAGTTATGATGGAAAAAATGTTTACATGTTTTTTTAGATAACTTAAAAATTGTATAGGTTTTTTTTTCTCTTTTTCTGTTTTTTACTATTCTCCGTCAACTCTCTGCTTTGAAGGCATTGTGTTAACTTTAGTATTTTAATTTATTAAAATATATGTTGAAATATAGTCCTATTATTGTATAGTATACACTTTTATCCTTTTTCAACATGCAATTTTATCTGATTTTTAAGACTATTTTCATGAATTTCACGGGTGGCTGAAACAAAAAACTGTAAATTAAAAAAAAATTGGGTCAATTTAGTAGAATTACGTAATTTCGTTGAATTGAGTTCTTCATTTATATGCTTCAGGGTATGTTTGCAATAATGTAGATTACAAATTGAAGGATGCCAAATATCAAAAATTTTATTATTTATTGATTATTTTTTACCGAATTTTTTTTTAGAATAAACTACTTTCAGAATTCATAAACTTTGAGCATTCGTGCATTTTTTAAATTGAGTAATTTTTGTTTTTTCTCATCCTATTAATCATTAAAAATTACTCAAATTTTATTCGAAAGCTAGAATATTTGCCAAGCTATCAACATTCCTTAAAAGTTTAGACGAAAATTTTGTGTCTTGACTTAATGTAGCAAAATTTCAGTTCATAGAAATTGCTAAGATCAGTCCTATTAAACAATATTGAAATTATGATAAACTAATGACAAACTAGGTATGAATTCGATCTTGGGTTTCAAACCTTCATTGTATTTTTAATTTTATAGTGTTCATTTCATCAACATGTCGCTTCCTCATTATGACTGAATAACAAAATTATTTTCTTCCTTATAGAGGAAACAATAATTATTTTGTATTAAAAAACATTTATTAAAGCTGTAGCTCAGTTAATTAATCTCAACTTGAGGAAACCTTTCTATTCTTGCATCAACTTCGAATTATGCCAATAAAAAAAAGTTTTACTATAAAACTGATTTTCAAACTATCGAGTGAGTCACGCTTACCCCGAGTGGGAAATGACTTGATGGTATAATAATAATATAAATGACTTTAACTTCCTCGATTTCTAGCAAAATGTATTAATATTATAGGGCAATAGATTCTCCGCGAGCCAAGAAATGATTTATATTATTACATCAACTTTCAATTATGGTAATGAAACACACACAAACATCCGAAAATTGCTAAGAACGTCGCATTAGACATTTACTAACTGAAAATCATTTAATTAAGTAATTTCACAAATATTTAGGATTGTAACGAGTACAATGTTTCCTCTGTAAGAAATCAATATCAGTCAGAATATAACTTTTTGCATAAATTGAAATTTGTATATTTTTCTTTGCAATTTTAAAGCTTGATACCAAAATTTGCTCTTTTGTTTGCAACGACCTCTACATCTGAATTTCTTGCTTTTTCTTATCAAAAAGCTAAACACTGTGAAATAATAGGAATAAGAAATAGGTAGAGGAGGATAAAATAGAATAGGATAAAAGTATCGCGGTTCTCCAGCGCTCCTGAGTCCTATTTCTTCCTACCCGGCAACGATTTCTGCCGCACGGTCGACTTGCCCAGTGGACGAGGCGTCCTTATAAAAGCGAGGGTAGCCCGCGGAGATTCAGTGTGCTCACTGCCTACTATCATGCACAGCACAACGAAACTGAAAGTGAGTAGACTTACTACCAATGACGCTATACCTAGTAAACTATGGACTACGCGTTTCCCTCTTTGCAAATAGTGAACAATATTCCTAATTTTTCTAAAAATTTAAGAATCCGCGATTCGTTACATTTAACAACAAAATTAGTGTCATAAGTGGTATCTTAAGTTTCAAATTTGTATCTTTCATTATCTCCTTGAATAATACTGCTTCCACTAAACTTTTCTATTATAAGACTCGTTTTACTGAAATAATTCAACTAAATCTCGAAATATGGATTCTCAACTCAAAATATATATTCCTTGTAATTATCAACTGATGATTCTGTTTACTAAAACTCAAAATTTCAATTTCAGGTGATCATCCTCTGCGGCCTTTTGGCCTTGGCCTTGGCCGAGGAGAAGGTGAAGAAGGACACGAAACCCGAGGGCAAAAAAGAGGACAAGCCCAAAAGAGGTTTGGACCTCAGTCTGGGTGATCATGGAGGTTATGGTGAACTTAGTGGACTTGGCGGTCTGAGTTTGGGAGGTGGTTTGGGCCATGGAGAACATATCGAGACGGAGCACATCAAAGCCACAACCATCACTAAACATGTACCAGTTTTGAAGCCGTACCCTGTCCACAAGGACGTGCACGTGCCCTACGAAGTCAAAGTTAAAATCCCAGTCAAAGTCGACAGACCCTACCCTGTCCATGTTCCTCAGCCCTACCCAGTTACGGTTGAAAAACATATTCCATACACCGTTGAAAAGCATATTCCATACCCTGTCCCTTATGAGGTCAAGGTCCCCATCAAGGTCCCAGTCCATATCGACAAACACGTCCCCTATCCAGTGTATGAACACTCTCATCATGGACACGGAGGATTGGAAGGACTTTCTGGATTGAGCTGGGGACATTAAACCTTCAAGAAATTAAATCTCGGATAGATATTATGTGTGAAAATTAGTTAAATTAGTGTCTGGAACCTGGAGGTAGGATGAGTCATGTAAAAAAGAATAGTTGAGAGGTGAGTGCCTCTCTTTTTTTCTTTCATGTAATATATCCTATGGATATCTCAACGATTTGTCAATTTTCTTGTAATCTAAACTTTCTTAGAGCATCTGGGACAAATGCATTTTCTGTGACAAATTTGTACAAACCATTCTCCAGGTTTCATTCTACTGTAAATTTGGTAAAATTGCTTTAAATCAAAGACTCATCTACTCTTCCGAGTTTTCACCCTTAGCTAGTAAATTCGCAGTACACGAATGATAAGTTGCCGGTCCGTACTCGAAAATAAAAGCAAATGTACTTGGACTCGTGCGCGCCGGCTGAGAAAGCACCAATAATGTATTCATTGTGATTTTATTCGGATGTAACATATTTGTATTTTTTTACACAAATAAAGAGAAGAGAGCTTTTTATTTATGAATATGATTATGTTGTTTATTAATTAGTTATCAGTCTCAGATAGTAATACGTATATTGAAATGTAAGGAAGTGCTTCTGTGCAATTTCCGCGAAAGTTTCTAGAACGATCGCGAAATGAGAGATTTTAACATTGCGGACATATTTGGAACCACATTCAAGTGTCATTTTCTACCCGGATGCTTCGCTCGTTAACTGTTTCGACATTTCCTTCGATTGAGTCGTGTTTCTCTGTAAACGAGGAATAATTTCGAGAGAGGTTTGTTTCACCTGAGACTGCCCATTAACTTGCTCGTAAATGCTGAATGGAGGTCCTTACTAACACAGAATAATGGCAATACATATTCTCTTTGTTGACAAAAGGAAATGAGCAAATTAGTACTAATTTTTGATTTGATATAAAAAATTAAAGGAAATATTTGAATTTTAAGAAAATTTTCAAACCATATCAATAATCCTAATTCCTTTCTCGGGATGCATCCAGTATTACAGAAACTGAAAGTCTCTGCTGGCGTTAATGATCTACCGTCTTGAAAAGTGAACGTTAGGGCGGGACGCAAGACGTAAGAGTTACGTGCACCATTCAACTGCATCATAAAGGATACATAATGCGTCCCATTTTCCGTCCATTCTTCGCCACTGCTCGGAATATCTTATCTCAAAAAAATTATTTCCTCCAATAAATTTTCTATATAAAAAAAAAATAATTCAAAAAATAAAAATAAATTTCTCATAAAAAGTATTAACACTTCTACGATATATAGATTATTGTTAATTATTGTGCCTTCCACACTTGGTTCCTCTATCTTGTGTAAAAGAAATTTTCAGGAACAGCAAAAGATTTTACAAAATATGAAAATGTTTCAAAATTTCCAGACTTAGGTAATTCCATAAACAATATTTCATAAACATATGTCCGTCAGTTTACACAACAAACCTACATTTCCGCTCTAGATAAATCTTTAACAGCTAATATTAAGTAATGTCAATGTGTTATTTTAAACTTGTACGTAAGAATCTAGAGTAGATTTTTCTGTAATCTGAAGAAAACATGCAACAAGAGCTCGTGTTATTTAATCCGTACTCCGAGGTAAGTAATCATATTTAATGAAGCAGAGAGTTCCGGTTGAGAAGGGAGAGGAGAGTGGGAGTTAAGGGAGAAAGAGAGGTAATTTTCGCGATTAGTATCGGACTACAGGTGCACGATACACGATGCTAAAAGCAGGACACAAATCCTGCATTTATATACTTTTTCAAATGCAATGTACGTTATACGATATACGTCGATTGCACAGCATGTCCCCTTTCATTCGATTACGACGGAAATTCTTCGGTCTTAAACGGTGTGCGTGAGTATCATGCAAATCAACGTATTCAGATATAGGGAACGCAATATTGCAAAAGGAAATTTTTTCACTATCTTGGATCTGCATGTTTTTTTTTCCAGCCCACATTCTCAGGAAAATGACCCACTGAAGGCAATCAATTTATTCAATGCAACGGAACTTCAGATCCGTTCAGTGACGCAAATCAGTTTTTATATTGAAATCGAAATTTATCAGTTTGTACATATATTGATTTATAACATTTACTTAAACGCTGTAAACCCTCAGGCTTTTTGCATGCTTGCAAATATTCAATCTCTCAATATTATAAACAGATCTCTCCGTCGCCCCTGTTTCAGGAATTCTGGGTAGGCATTCCCAAGCAGGCCTCTAGAGCCTTTCACGAGGGTTTTAAAAGGTTTAAGAAACAGCTGTCAGAGCCTCCGTCTAGGGCCTCCAGATCCTCCCACCAGAATTCGCAGAGCTCTCATGAGGTGCTCGACAGTTTCTCACGAGAGCCTTCAGAACCTCCGAAGAAGGCATCTAGAGCGTCACACAAGGGCTTTGAGAGCCTTCGACAAGGCCCTTTACAGCCTCCATCACTTCCAGGGCCCCTCACGAGGACCATCAGGTCTTTCGATGGCATCGAGAGCCCCCCCCCCCATCGGAGCCTCCCACGAGGGCTTTGTGAGTCTTCCACGAGAGCCTTCACAGCCTCCCACGAGAACCTCCAGAAGTTCCTACGAGAGAGTTTTCAGAGCCTCCCACGGAAGCATCCAAAGCGTCCACGGGGGCTTCAAGAGCCTCCGACAAGGCTCTTTACAGCCTCCCACGAAAGCCTCCAGATCCTCTCATGAGGGCCTCTAGATCCTCCCACGAGGAACTCCAGAGGCTCATACGAGAGCTTATAGAGCCTCCAACGGAGGGCTGTAGACACACCACTTCCAGGGCCCCACACAAGGACCTTCAGGTCCCGAGAGCCCCCCCCCCCCCCCGGAACTTTTTAAGCCTCCCACGAGAGCTCTGTGAGTCTTCCACGACAGCCTTCACAGACTCTCACGAGAGCCTCCAGAAGTTCCTACGAGAGCCTTCAGAGCGTCGCACAGGGGCTTCAAGAGCCTGCGACAAGGCTCTTTACAGCCTCACACGAAGGCCTCCAGATCCTCCCATGAGGGCCTCTAGATCCTCCCACGAGGACCTCCAGAAGCTCCTACGAAAGTCTTTTGAGGCTCCAAAAAGGGGCTGTAGACACACCAATTCCAGGGCCCCGCACGAGGAACTTCATGTCTTTCCAGGGCCTCGAGAGCCCCCCCCCCCCCCCCCATCGTAACTTCTAGAGCCTCCTACGATGGCTTTGTGAGTCTTCCACGAGAGCCTTCACAGCCTTCCACGAGAACCTCCAGAAGTTTCTATGGGAGCATTCAGAGCCTTCCAAGAAGACATGCAGAGCGACCCACGGGGGCTTCAAGGCCCTGTACAGCCTTCCAGGAATGCCTCAGATCCTCTCATTAGGGACTTCAGAGCCTCCCACGAGGATCTCCAGAGCCTGCCACGAGGACCTCCAGAGGTTCTTACGAGAGCCTTTGGGTCATCTTTAGAGCATCCCACAACGGACTTCAGACACGCCCAGCAGGACTTCCAAAGCTTTCCATAAGGGCCTTCAGAGCCCATCACGTGGACTTCGAGGGATTCCCACGAGTGCTATCAAAGCCTCCCAAGAAGGACTCTATAATCTCTCACTAGAGACATTAGTGGCTCCTCAGGGTCTTAAGATTTTCACACGACGGGATCCTGATCTTCCCTTAGAAGCCTCCAGAGCTTCAAGCGAGAGACTTCAGAATATCCCAATCGGACTTTCAGAGCCTCCCGCCACATAGTGCGGCAAAAAAGGTGTCTCTGGTTCAAAAAAAAACTTGGATTCAATCCAAAATACCTAGAATCAATGAAGAAACTATACATAGAAGTTGTCTCACAGCCTCGGAATGCTTTAAACATTCATTGAATTTGTTATGAACAAATAAGAGAGTGAAAATAGATTCATGGGGATTGGCAGTGATTCGTGAATTGATTTGCGCAAATTCGGAAAAATGATTTTGTTGAAGCATTTGATGTCAAATAAATATTAGGGAAAATAGAATTTGGAGAACATTCATTCGCCTAGTTCTAAAGGCCCACGTGAAAGGCTCTGGAGGCCTTCGTGAAAGACTCAGAAAGGCGTTCGTGGGAGGCTTTCAGAACCGCCCTCGTAGGAAACTCTGACAACCCTTGCGAGAGGCTCTGGAGGCCCTTGTCCGAAACTCTAAAGGCTCTGTTGGGTAGTTCTGAAGGCTCTGGTGGGAGGCTCTGGAGACCCTTGTCGGAGGCTCTAATAGGCCTTCGAGGGCGCCTCTGGAGGACTTCGTGGGAGTCTCTGGAAGCCTTCGTGGGAGACTCTAGTGGCCCTGGTAGTTCAGAGTGGTTCAAAAAAGGTGTTTCTGGACAAATCAGTCTATAGGCCACAATTTCAATCCAATTTTAATGTTTTTTCTCTGAATCAAAGTTAATCAAATTCTCCATGGATCGGTGGAGGCTGATTCTAAAAAAGTCTTTAAAAATTCCTTTATTTAATAACAAAAATGGAAAAAAATTATTCTTTTTAGAAGAGTACGAGTTAAAAAAAAATTGGATTCAATCCGAAACACCTGAAATCGATCAAGTAACTATCAATAAAAGTTGTCTGATAGCTTAGAAATCGTTTGAACATTTATAGAATTTCTCATCAACAAATAACAGAGTGAAAATAGATTCATGGGGATTGGCAGTGATTTGTGAATTGATTTGCACGAAATTTGAACAATTTGTAGAAAAAAAAACAGTTTTTTAATTGAACTCATATGATATAATAATTAAATTATTACTTTATAAACAAATTTTGTAAACAATAATCCATAGCAAGTAGTTATTTTGAAAAATATCAAGTTTTTTCTATTGAATCGGCCAGAAATCATAACAAAATGTCACAAAATCATCAGATTTATTCATACAATAACAACCGATAATTGTTGAAACAAATTTAATCAACAAATGCACTGTCAGGCTATTTTGGGAGGTGAAAACTTGGGATTTTCGACGGAATAAAGTTTATATAACTTATTTTTAAACATTTAGGGAGCTCATATGACAATCAATAATTTCCATTGTTAAAAACAATTGTTTAAACAAATTTTTATATTATGCATTCTTTAAGAAAAAAATACGTTTTTTAAGAATATTAGCAGACTGTTATTTAGTAATGGCTCTGTGCTATCAATCGATAACAATTAATAATTTTTCAAAGTTAATTGAAAAATGCGTTTTTCGGCTATTTCTAAAGGTAAAACTGGTTTTTTTTTTCAACGTAATCAACTGTTGATGGTTACGTTAATTTTAAATACATCCATGAAACACGGAATTTGCTCTTCACAAATATATGAAAAAACAAAAAATTTTCTATGAAATTATTAATGGCAATAATAATAGTTATCAATAGGCCTGCAGAGCCTTCCACGAGAGCCTTCAGAACTAGGCGAATGAATGTTCTCGAAAGTATATTTTCCCTAATATTTATTTGAAATAAAATCCTTTTACACAATAGCTATTCGCTATAATTTGTATTCATTCTAATCGCCAATCTAACTGATCTTCATTTTTCCGAATTACTTTTTATTCGAATTTTGATTTCTCCGAATTACTAATTGTCATAATCTTCAAATTACGTAAAATAGTAATTCAGTGAAATAAGAATTCTTTTAAACGTTAATTTATAAATATAATAATGATGTCAAATGGTATTTCGAAAAAGTATGGAAATTAGAAGAAAAAAATTTGGAAAAATAAAAATGAGGTAATCTGGAAATTAGGATAAATAACAACTAATATTATTGATGTTTGGTCAAATCATTTTAGGTAAACTAAATATTAAGGGAAACAGTATTCAGGGAATATTCATGCCCCTCTCCAAAACTTCTCACGGAGGCCTCCAGAGCCTCCTATGGGGGCCTCAAAAACCTCCCAGGAGGACTTCGACAGTCTCCCACGATCAATCCCTTTCCACTATTCACTTTCCCATTTATGCATATCGAGACCTTTCCTAATCGTATTCCAATTAATGTATTTTTTTGTATCCCAATTCAATGTATTGAGGATATATCTTACTAATTATATATTTTTAAAATATTGGATGAAATTGAAATTTAAAAAACATACTAATCATTTAAATACCTTACCTTACTTTATAACAAAAAATCTTTATGGGAGATTTTTACACTTGACTATCTTTAACATATCATCTATAATTTATCATTTATAACAAGTAATTTAACAGTGACCACAATAGTGGCCTTTCTATAGTTAATCACTTATAATTCACTATGTAGATCATCAATAGTTGACTCTCTATAGTTGATCATCTACAATGGATCTTCTATAGGTTACCATCTTCACTTTTTCATCTATAATAGATTATTTTTACTATCTATAGTTGACCATCTATATTTGGTCATCTACAATTAACCACCTATAGTTGACCATATATACGTAATAGACATTCTTCAGTTGACCACCTACAGCTGACCAGTTGTTGTGCTTTCTCCCTGGGTATGCTAGTCTTAAAATTAGCTGCGCAGCGAGTCGATTAGTCTATTATCACCCACAGATTTATATCGCTTAGGCATTCGTGATATCGAGACTTAGGAGTGTATCGTTGGGAGTAACGAGGAGAAATTCGCTCTGCTCGTGTACACAGACATAAACAATCACCCTCGTATTCCCTGCGGCATGGCGGAAATCCACGTTTGTTATGTCGTAACATTGTACTTCGATGTACGCATACGGGTACTTGACGTAACTTCGTATCAGGAGCGACTCAGGAACGTGAAAGGCTTTAAGGATTCGATCCTTCCGAGTTCCTGGTCCTTACCAGTCTTTAGAGCATGATTAATATCAGTCATTGCGACAAGAGAGATTCTTGAAAAGGCGGTTCGCTGAAAGCGTGGCACGATAAAGATCAGCCTTTCAAACTCAACTGCAAAGTAATGACTTGTGTAAAGTTTTCATACACTTTTTCATACGCTCAGCAGCAAAGATTTTGAAGTAATAATTAATTATCCACCTTTAAATCATATTAAAATCCTACCTATTAGAAAAATTATAATAGAACTTTAGAAGAAAGAATCGTCGTTCTTTCGACAAGTTATTGATTTGAGGTTTTGTTAGTGTAGATATCGAAATAGTACGATATTGACACACCAAGTCTGCTCATTGTTGGAACAGCAGACTTGTGGAAATCGATTCAGTCTACTTGAACTAAACAAACTTCCTAAACTTTATGATAAACATTTGCTAGATTTCCTCAGAAGTTCCCTTAAATGTCTCACACTTGTGTTTCTTGGAAGTTATATCATATGAAGAAACTTTGGACTTGAAAAAAAAAATCTTCGTGATTTACTTTTAGATTTATATTCTACTCAAACTTGTTAAAAGAATTTTAGTACAGAGAAAGTAAATTGAGAGAATGACAAGGGAATTGAAATTGACGTAAATTAAAAAAATCTCTGATTTTGAAACAATAATAAACTAACTGTTGGTGTGTATTTGTTCGTAAGCTAAAAAGCTTGTTTTTCCAACTGCAATTCAAAGTACACGGATTTCCACATCAACGCACGAACGAACTACGCACTGGATCTGAATTCAACGTTTCGAACAGATCCTGCGTTCTACACGGACCGTCACGTTCATATGTCGATTTGTTTGTTTATTCATGAAAAGATCACGAACCGTTACAGCATATTACCATTGTTCACAACCCTTTCGAATTGTGTCAACTCTAATATCACGCATGGGGCATAAAGCAGGTGGAAAAAAGGAAAAAAAAATAACTAAAAAGATTGTCGTCCAAAAGTTAAATAAAGGAGAGAAAGAGCAAGTCCATTATTTTTCGTAGAATCACGATTTCCTTTGTCTCGATTTATTGTTAGTTAATAGAGCTAGTAACGACTTCTATCAAACAAGTTTCAGACACGCCAAATATTATATTGCCTCACTTCCTCTACGAAAAGTCGATTCGTTTATACCAACCCATATTCTAAACTTGACATTAACTGTTACTAAATCGAGAAAATACATTGCGACACTTCTAATGTCGAACCTTGTGCAATGAAAGGAGTCCTAGTTGATAATGTGTTATAAAAATTATACTCATGCTTTAATGAATTTATGTATAGACATTCACTTCGGCGTTAATCTAGTTACTGCAATTTTTCTTAGCATACGGAGGTGAGCTGGAATTGGTCAATCACTATTAGTCGTAACTGGTACAACTTGTCAACTCCACTCAACAATAATAACATTTTATGATTTTTGTGAACACTAACTTTATATTTCTCTTAAGAAGTACGCTTCATTTAAGCTATTAAAATCGAATAAATCAAGAGGACAATGAAAATTAGATCATTAATGAAAATTAAACTATGATTCATGCAAAATTAATTTGTTCTGTGTGTAAGCCGTGAGTTTATGTAACACTAAGTTAGGTTTTTTACACGCTCTGATAGTTTTGAGTTAGAGGCGGAACATGTAACGCAACATATGATATGCAACATGTGAGCAAATCGGAATGCAATTTAAAAATATGGTATTGATTCTTGCAGAAATTCATATAAAATATTTGTGTTTCTAGGAGAGTAGAAGAGGTTTGGAAATTCATTTTATGTAATTAAAAAGGAAAGAAAACCGGCAAAAATTTTGATGATAAAAAAAATAGTGTCAAATTTACTCAAATAAAACGTAAAAACAGTAACGAAATTGAAATTTTAATTTTTTCTGTGAAGTACATTTTTTTATTATCTTTATACGTGATACCTATTTCGCTACAAAGATAATTTGATATGAAATGTTAATATAAATATATATGTATATATATATATGTATATATACATATGAATGATATAATAATCGATAATAATATAAATATAAAAAATACGCGAGATATGAAAGAAATTGAAAAGCAACATTATGCCTTTTAAAGAATTCAACAAAGAGATTTTCTTGCATTTTTCGGTATTTTTCACCAAAATATTTTTTGACAGAAATCTACTTATTTTAAAACTGCTCTAGAAATGGTTCAAACCATTGTAAAATCAAGAAGAAAGCTTTTTGCACAACATTTAAAGGAAATTTTTTCGGATTTTTTTACTCATCTTGCGTATTCATTTTTTTTTAACGGTCACTGTTCGAATTCTTAAACATTCAAAATTATTATCAAATTCCCAAAAATCATGAATTGCCGAATTTTTAAATTCCCAAAATTTAGTAAATTGCCAAATATTCAAATTCCCGATAATATTAAGTTACCGAATTTTCAAATTCCAGAAAATAGTGAATGGAGGGATTTGTTTCTGTTCAAAAAGTCTTTTGTTATGTGTTGGGCATGAACGCTTAGGTGTATTATTAAATCTTATTTTTCGGAAAATATAAAATTTGCCAATTTAATATTTCCGGGAACTTGAAAATTTGGAAAATTTATATTTCTGTAAATATTTTTTCATCTTTGGGACTTTGAAAAATCGGAAAAATGATGTCATCCCAATTTACCAAATCGTTTTTTCACGATTTTTGAGGCAATGAAAAATTTTCCATCCGAATAAAAAATGAAAAGATCAAAAAATTGGCTTAAGTCACCTAGGATGAGATAATTTGGCCGAATTTCAAAATTGCCGATAACAGTAAATTACCGAAATTTCAAATAGCTCAAAACCGTGAATTGCGTGATTGTTTCTATAAGAATAGTCTTTTGTTTTATATGGGGCATGTATTTTCAAGTTTATCATTCAATTTTTTTTCAGAAAATTAAAAATTTGAGAATTTACTATTTTCAGGAACTTGAAAATTCGGAAAATGTATATTTCTGTATTTTTTTTTTACGTTCGGGACATTAAAAATTCGAAAAAATGCTGTCACCCTATTTAAAAAATCCTTCTCCACAGTTTGCGGAGGAATGAGAAATTCCTTATCCAAATGAAAACTGAAATTTTGGTGAAAATACTGGATTTGACAAAAATGTGTGATTTGAAGGAATTTGTGGCCTGATCCTAAAAATTAGGTTTCGTAGAATTATCAAATTCCTGAATTTGATAAGATACCAAAAAAATAATTTAAATAGAAATTTGCCGAAAAATGGAAATTCCTCAGAAAAGTAAGACTACCAAAAATGTTTATTCCTGGCATTTTTAAACACGAATTTTCAAATTCTCAAAAATAGTGAATTCCCGAAAAAATGAAATAATAAGATTTAATGGTACAATTGAGAATCAATACCCTAATTAAAATAACAAGATTATTCCTAAAAAAAAAAAAAAATTGATTAGCATTTCGAACTCGAAAGTTCATTGCCTCACTACCCGATTCGGTTAGTGTTTCTAGGTGCATAAATACTACCAGTTTGGGTCCACCACACCCACGACGGGTCAACAACACGCAGTATTCCCCGAACGGTCACCCATCCAAGTACTAACCGCGCCCAACACTGCTTAACTTCAGTGATCTAACGGGAACTGGTGTTTTCAGCGTGGTATCGCCGTTTAGATTATTCCTACAGGAAAAAACTATGACATATTTTTTTGTGGGGATTTGTGAATTCTGTAATTCACTATACAATTTTCCGTAGTTTTAAATCTCGGTAATTTACCAGTTCGGAAATTCGAAAATTTGGCAAGTTACAACTACATTTTGGTGGTTTTATTTTCTTTGGAGAATTTTAAATTTCTGTTTCAGCAAATATTTTTTTTGCTGCTGTTCCACATTCGCAATTTCGAAAATTCGGAAAAAATTATGTCATTCCAGTCACCTTACAATGATTCATGCTTTTTGAGCAATTTGAGCCAAAACAAAAGAAGTATCAAACTGAAATCCCGACGAAACAAGTATTTGTCAAAAATGAAAGCATGAAAAAATATTTCAGATTATAGAATTATGAAACTGAAGTCTAACACAATTAGGTGGGTTGACACTAATGGAAGGTAGTCATTGGCCAGTATCGCTCACGCGAATTTAATTACGTTGGGGGTAAATTCTTTTATCACCGCTTATTCTAGACTTTTACTCAGCTTTTTACACTCAGAACGCGACCTGCCTTTACGAACCCATTAATGGTTTAAAACACATTACAGCGGTGATTAAAAGGGAATCACATCCTGAGTAAAAATTACGACCTGGCGAATTCGTGCGAGTGATTTAATTTATTTCTAATGATATTGTTATTCTTTAAATGCTTGAAAATTGTAAATAGGATTTCTTGCAGATTGGATTGTATTTTTCATTACAGGTCTATTTTCAATAAATTTTTATGTGTAGATAAAATTTAATTAAAAAGATTAATACTTTCTTTCTAAAACCTTTTGAATAAAGAGAAAATTATTTTAAAGATGTAAATTACTCTTTTATACTCGTATGTAAAATAAAGTAAACAAGACAGGAAAACAATGGTGCTTGATGTTCGTTAGAAAATAAAATATTATCTTTTCTGGAAAAAACATAATGAAATCAATTTTCAAAAAACAAAAAATTCAATTTTCCAAAAAAACCATATAAGATATGAAAACAAATCTTCATGAGCAAAATTGTTCATCTCAAAAAGATAAACAAATTTTCTTGAAGCGATTTTTTTTATAAGACGCATATTTTCCGTTTTAATAGTGAAAAAATGTTATTAAAAATAAAAAATTTCATTCTTTGGTTTTTTGATAGGGCACGAAGTTTTAGTTTCAAGTGTGAAAAATAACATTAAAAGGAAAAAAAATTTTGGAAAACGACACAAGGTAGGAAAAAAAAGTGGAAAACAAAAGTTGTTCACCTGAAAAAGAACTACAAATTTGTTATGGATCACTTTCTGATAGGAAGCGTACTTTTTGTTCTAACCGTAAAAATAGCATTAGGAATTAAAAAATTAAATTCTTGGAAAAACGGCACAAGCTACGAAAAAAAGTTTTGGAAAAGTTGTTCACTCAAAACAGAGCCACCAATTTTTCATCAATTATTTTCAAATAGGATGTGTAGTTTTTTCTTTAATCGTAAATAATAACATTAAAGATAAAAAGTTAAATTTTTGGGAGAATGGCACGTAAGGTATGAAAAAAAAATTAACAGACAAAAGCTTCTCACGCTGAAAAGAACTACCAAATATTATCGATCATTTTTTATAGGGCGCGTATAATTTGTTTCAATCGTACAAAATAAGATTGAAAATAAAAAAATTAAATTTTTGGAAAATGGACACAAAATACGAAAAAATTAATAGACTCTTCTTCCGCTTTTATTTTATCCTTGCTTCTTTCAATTGATATTTTTACTTTTCTGTTCTTTTCCCTATAATAATTTTCTAGTCTAATTCCCTCTTCATCGCTAAGGCCTGTAATGTTCAACTTTCTTATATACGCTTTTTTCTTTTCGTTAACGGCTACGCGGATTTCATCATTCCACCAAGTATCCCCAATTATTCTTCCTACAACCGACGAATTGTAATAATATACATTTATTGAAATAATACATTTTTCAGGGTATCTGAAAATGAAAATTAATGGCAAAAAAGAATAAATATTAAAGTAATCATAAAAATTAAAATTTGCACCTTATTTTGCAGTAACTGAATAAGCACTTCCGAAGTACGAGATACGAGATGAGAATGTATTCATTAAAGTCGGAGGAGCTTTAACAAAAGAGAATTGACAATTGGCAACTTACAGTTGTCGATGCTTCAACCTTTTTTTATGAAAGGTCTGTGCACAAATGCACCACAGTCAGTTTTTTTTCACTTGAACTCATTATTTAAAAGTTATTATTAAAATTAGTGGCAGGATGTTTTCAAATTTTTCTCTTTGCCAAGGTTCTTCATCAAAATTCAGGCAAGGGATGTATTACAAATGTGCTACGATAAATTGGTGATCAGTTTAAACGAAAAAATGTCGGTAAATTATTTCTAAACCGACGTTCAGCGGAAATACGCGTTAAATCAAATAAATAATTTTTGTTTCATGACGATTAAAAATTATTTAAACAAATTTTATAAATTACAATTTCCTGGACTTTTCTTAATTGTTGCTATTTTTCTAACCAAATTTACAAATCTAGAGATACTTTTTTGTGTTACAAACTTCCAAACTTTTGTAGACAAGACTGGACTAAAAAACTTATGATGACTAATTTCAAGGTAAAATTATTTATTTACAAAATTTTGTACCATAACAGGGAATAAAAGGCAGACTGATGGGTATTCGTTGTTCGACTATCGATTTCAAATTTTCAGGGGGATATAATCCACTTACATGAATGTAAAGTTTGATATTTCGAGGGTAGAGTGGATTTTGAAAATGTGACACTGAATAAACTGAATGGGCTGCAAGCAATGAGTCAGTCAACGTCCACTTTCACTACGATAACAAACATAAAAAACATTTTTTTAATCGAATGAGAAGTTGAAAATATGATATTTGTTATCAATTAAAACGTCAAAATTCATTCCAAATCAGTCAAGAACCGACAATTCTTGATCGATTTTGATATTTCTCTTTTAATACACTTAACTAAATTGAAATGAGAATTATGAGAGCAGAGTTTTAGTCTTATTTTTTATTGCACTTTTGTGTTAGCAAATAGAGTGAAAAAATGGCAATTTTTGAAAAATTATTTTTCATCCTTCCGTTAACAATCGAAATAAATTTGGGATCAATGAAATCAGTTTGTATTACAATTTTCAAAGTTGATGGTTCTAATATTCAAAACAATTATTGTTGGCAAAACTAATTTGTATCCCACCTTCGGTGGAGTAGAATAGAAAATATTGTCACTCATCAATAGTTGTTAATTTTATAAACAACTGCACCATTCGGTCATTCATTTACAGAAATACATTCTGCTTTCACTGAAACTGTTTCAACTTATCCTGACAGTGAAGCGCCGTCAAAAAAATCAACATTTTGCAGAACATTTGTTAATGTTTTGAACAAACTGTATAAACAAATATTTATATTCGAAAAATGTATACGTTGATACAATGTATTTGAAGCAATAACACATGGGTTGCATTTTTTTCACAACACAGCACATATCAAGCTAGTTTGAAGTAGTTTTAGTGAAAACAGAATGTATCTCTGCAGATAAATAGCCAAATCATGTATTTTGCAGGGTGGCCACTATTTTTATAATTTTCGTCTCCCAGCTCCCTCCAATTTCTTCAACAGTTTTTTCACATATCGATGAACATCAGCAAACCTATTTGCAAAATCTATTGACTGTGAATCATGTAAAACTTTTCAAATTAAAATAATTGCGATAAGGTAATTTTTTGAAAAGGACAATATTTGGAATGGTACAAAAAGGAATTTAACGCCTATCAATTCTTAATGAGAGGGTTTAAAATTAGAGAATTTAAAGTTGAAGATGTTTGGAAGTGAAATTTTTTCAACAGAATCTCTCAAAATTGAGAAATGTCTGACTCGAGTATTCAAAATGGAGCAATTTCAAAACGTTAAAAATTGAATACTTTCAGATTCAAATTTTGGAAAATTGAAGCTTTTGAAATTCAAAGTAATTTAAATTGTATTATTTCTAATTGAAAGCATTGAACATTGAACAATTTAAATTTTAAATAACTTTCATTTCGAAACGATTAAGAATTGACAATTTGAAATTAAAAACTAAATTAAATATTTCAATGAAACATTCTTTTAAAGCTTCTGAAAATCTAGAATTTTAAATTGCTTTTTGATAAAAGACCGAGTGTGTGGTAGTGGGGCCACACAGTTTTTCGTGAGAAACCATCATAAGTTTTGAAGAGATTGCATATTAAGAGAGTTCAGTGAGAGAGGGGGGGGGGTAGAGGCCATATCCATGCTTTGGGAAACGTGGCAGTAGTGGGGATGGCTGAGAGAAGTCTTTAGA
>CAKNXH010063874.1:0-10002 GCA_932178445.1 Andricus quercusramuli
AGTTTTTGATGCTAATTATTATTTTTTTGCTGCTTTTTTTTTAGGTAGAATTGTTTTCAATACACAAAATACTAATTTCTACTGATAATAAGATCTTTACATAAATTGTTAAAACATAATATTATATAATATTAATTCTAATAATAATAATACTAATATTCTCTTTGAATAATGCTACAAATTAGCAGTTTTTCAAGAAAAAACTTTATATTTCCAGCATTATTCCAGAAGGTTTTTTAAAAATAATAATAATTTGTGTCAAAAATTATGTTTTTGTTAACTTGAATGATTTTTTTAATAGTGATTTGTGGAGTCAGGGCCATTTTCCTTCAAAAATTGTGGCTTCAAACCCAAATTTTTCTTGTTAAACTTTTTTTTTAATTAACAAAAAAATGTTTATTATAATTATATTAACATGAATTGAAATGAAACATACTGAATATCCTTTTATAGCAATTGGACAAATTTTAACTATCTTATATATCATTTAATTAATCCTATTATTTTTAATTTATGAAATAAAATTTTAATTTAAAAGTTAATTAACTTGAAATAGTTTTTATTACCTCACTCTAATTGAAAAGTGTTCAAAACGTGAAACTTTTTAGAAAAAACCGCAATTTTCTTGCATCATTCCAATACAATAGTAAAAAAAAAAGTTGTTTGAACAATCGTTTTTGTTAACTTTCATTAACTAATGTCTCTTAAAGTTCAAGTGAAAACTGAGGTGAAAACTTGGAAGAAAGTTGAAAAATTCAGAAAAAAACCGCGACTTTCTAACTCTATTCTACGAGAAAATTTCTATAAACAATAATAAATCGTTTCAACAATTTATTTAAACACCTAAATATCCTCATTTAAAAAAAATTGCTATTTTTCTCGTTTTTTCGCTAAAAATCCGAACTGAAATAATTGGAACCAATAAGAAAATCCAAGTATTTTTGGTTGATAAATAATTCTTCCGTTGAAAATTTAATTATTTTGTCGAAATTTCATTTTTTTGGATAGAAAATTCGTCTTTTTTGATTGAAAATTCATCTCTTGATAGACAGATCATAGTTTTTGGTTGAAAATTAATTATTTTTAATTGAAAAGTTTACTATAATATTTTTCATCAAAAATTGATCCCTTATTTTTGAAAAGTTTATTATTTCGTTGAAAATCAAACTATTTTGTTATAAAATCATCTTTTTTCTTGTTCAAAAATTCAACTGTTCTGTTGAATTCGTTCTTTGTTTTGTAAAAAAAATTATCTTTTTGCATTAAAAATTCATCTACTGTTGGAAAATTCTACTATTATATTTTTGGGTTAGCATTGATCCCTTTTGGTTGAAAATTAAGTTATTTTGTAGAAAATTCGTCTTTTTGGCTTGAAAATACCACAAATTGGTTGCATTTTTTTTTCATGACTGAAAAAACTTTCTTAGTTGATATTGTTTTTCTGGATTGAGAATTTATCTCCTTTGGTTAAAAATGCAGCTATTTGGTTCAGAATTAAACTTTTGTTAAATATATAATTTTTTTACTTTTTTATTTTCGGTTTGAAAATTCACATGTTTTGCAGAAAATCTAACTATTTCGCTAAAAATGAATTTTTGTTGCAAATAATCTATTTTTGGCTTGAAAATTCATCTATTTATTTGAAAACGACATTTTTAGTTGAAAATTAATTTTTTCGACTTGAGAATTCGACTTTTTTGTTGAAAATTCCAATTTTCGGGTTGAAGATTCAACTGTTTCGTGTAAATTCTTCTTTTTGGGTTGAAAAATCCACTTTCTGGTTGAATTTTGTCCTATCTTCCCTGAAAAACTGTTTTCTTTTAGTGAAAAATGCAACTATTTTTTTGAAAATTCAACTGTTTGTTGAAAAATTAACTTTTCAATTGAAATGTTCTATTTACGGTTTTAAAATTCACCGGTTTTGCAGAAAATGCAACTATTTTTTTGAAAATTCAACTGTTTGTTGAAAAATTAATTTTTTAATCAAAAATTTCTATTTTCGGGTTGAAAATTCACCTGTTTTGCAGAAAATTGAACTATTTCATTAAAAATGAATTTTTTTGTTACAAATAATCTTTTTATTTTGTGGATTCAAGTTTTTAGTAGAAAATAAATTTTTTGCTGGAAAATCCTATTTTAGGGTTGAAAGTTTAACTGTTTAGTAGAAAATTCGTCTTTTTGTCTTAAAAATTCAACTATTTCCTTGAAAATTATTTTTATTTTTTTTTCAATTCAGCTGCTTTGTAGAAAATTTATATTTTTGGCTAAAAAAATCAACTATTTAATTGGAAATAAACTTTTTGGTTGAAAATTTATTTTCCCTAGTTAAAAATTGAACAGTTTTGTAGAAAAATCAAGTATTTTGTAGAAAATTCAACTGTTTATTGAATAATTAATTTTTTAATTGCAAATTTCTATTTACGGTTTGAAAATCCTATTTTCGGGTTCAAAATTTAACTGTTCAGTAGAAAATTCTCTTTTTAGTCTTAAAGATTCAACGAATAAAAAATGTAACTGTTTGATCAAAAGTGAACTTTTTTGTTAAAAATTCAATTTTTCGGATTAAAAATTCAGCAGTTTTGTAGAAATTTTTCTTTTTGGGTTGAAAAATCCACTGTTTGGTTGAATTTTTGTCATATCTTGCCCGAAAAATTTTTTTTCCAGTAAATTATTTATCATTTTAGTTGAAAATTAATTTTTTATTTTGGAAATAAAACTATTTGGTTGAAAGTTAAACTCTTTTGTTAAAAATTAATTTTTTGTTATTTAAGATTCATCGATTTAATTAAAAATCCATTTCTTTGGTTGCAAAATTTTTTCTTTGGATGTTTTTTGGTTGAAAATTATTATTTTTTTAAAACTGAAAGTGTAACTATTATTCCATTCGAATATTCCATAATTTTAGTTAAAAATTCATATCTTTGGTTAAACATTCATTTTTTGAGTAATAATTTAATGATTCAATTTTTTGTTGAAAAATCATCTGTTTTAGTTGAAAATTCGTCTTTTTTGGTAGAAATTAATCTTCTTGGTTGAAAATTAATCTTTTTGGTCAAAAATTCAATCTTTTTAGTCAAAGATTGATTTATTTATTATTCCAATTGAAAATTCTGTAGTTGTAGTTGAAAATTCATCTGTTTCGTTAATTCGATTTTCGACCCGCTCCACAGGCATCGAAAGTCGAATTTTCGATTGAGGTATGATGAAAAATAATTTTTTTTTCAACTAGAAATGTTACTATTTCATTTTCGGTTGAAAGTTATTATTTTTTTAAGTTCGAAATTCCACGATTTGGTTGCAAATTTGTCTTCTTTAATTATAATTTCAACTATTTCGTTAAAAATTTATGTATTTTGTTGAAAAAATGTATTTTTGGTAGGAAATTAATTTTTTCATTTGAAAATTAATCTTCTTGTTTAAAAATTCATTTTTTTATTGAAAATTCAAGAATTCCTCTTGGATATTCATAATTTCAGTTGCAAATTCATCTTTTTGATTTAGAATTCAAATATTGTTGAAGATTAATAATCTTATTTGAAAATTGAACTATTTTGTGAAATAGTAAATATTCTGATCGATTCGGAGCAACTCAGGTTTTCAATCTGGCGACCGTTGACCAAAGAAAGAAAAAAATGTCAATTTTACTTTCGCCCCGCTAAATTTATTTTCGCTCCGCTAAATTTACTTTCGCCCCGCTAATTTTATTTTCGCTCCGCTAAATTTACTTTCGCCCCGCTAATTTTACTTTCGCCCCGCAAATTTTACTTTCGCCCCGCAAATGCAGCTTACGAGAAATATATGCTACTTTCGCCTCTATTTTCAGGGGCGAAAGGTGGCCATTTCGGTCGAGTGTGGTATAAAATCCGTTTTTTGTAAAAAATTAATTTTTTCAACTGAAAGTTCAACTATTCTATTTTTTGTAAAAAATGGACATTTTTAGTGGAAAATGTAAGTATTTTTTTCAAAATTGATTTATTTAGAAATGTTTTGTTCTTTTATGTTAAAGAATGTTGAAAATGAACGTCAGGAATTAAAATAAATATTTGCGGCAAATATGAATGTTACTTTTAGTTTACCGGGAAAATGGAAAAATTTGACTGCGGAAAACTGGGAAATGACCGGGAATTTGAAATTGTCGGCCGAATCACCACCCTGGCACATTTTTTAAGTCAAATAATATTGTAAAAGCCTTGAAGTCTGTCCCTCAATTTTTGCCATTTCAGACGTCATTACCGTACGTCTTTTTTTCTAGTAATATATTGTAGTTACAGTTGAGTAATAAATACAGAAATATTAGGTGTATCGTTTAATACAAGATTGTATAAAATTGAGCTTAAAATATGAAATCTCTTTTTTGTGAATCCGATATTAAAACTGAAAAGTGCATCTTGACAACAAAAACGTCATTCCCGTACGTGCGTTAAAAACCATTTTCGGGGTGAAACAAAAATTATAAAAACCATTTCGTTCCTTGCTTGGTGGTGTTTTCTTTCATAAGTGGGTGACTTTTTATAATTAATATATGTTATTTTTTTTATAAACATTAAAAAAGGTTAAACTTGAACATTTTTCTCGCATCATTACCGTACGGTAAAATAGAACAGCGTACGAATGATTATATGCTGTTGCGCATGGTTTCATTATTATTTCTTATTTTCATAATTACTCCTTTTGGATAAAAATTTTTTACATATGATAAGATCAATTTCCGTTATGAAATATTTAATTCCTAACAATAATATGATTGCCACTGTAGGTGCAAAAATTTGCCTACAATTTGACAATTACCCTTATACCGTTCAAAATAATGATTGATACATCTTGAAAAATGGTTGTAGTCTCTACATTTTTTGTAATTTATTTAGAAAGAGTAATTTGTAGCGGGAAATTAATTAAAAGCTTCTTCCATTATAAATGATGATGTTACCCTTGGCTCTCTGGAGTCATAAACAACTTTTAATTTGTAATTGATTAATTTACTGCTATTGAGACTAATAATAGGACTTTATTAATTTGACTGGGATTATTCCTTAATTAAAAGATCCTGATCCGTCTTGTCTTTTTTGCAATAAACCTGTTTCTGTTTATTTTATATTGATATTCTACTTAGTCTTCTCATGCGTGTAACTTTTATGGTCTCAAACAAAGCTATCGAGAGGATAACAATATTGATTGTACCTGAATAAGTAATAGTAAGTAAATCTTCCTGACACACGAGTGCACCATACAATTGGCTGACATGAAAAGAAAGATTAAGTGTGTACGCATGTTACGAGCGGTATTTCATGTAAAAGTTGAGCGCACTCGGACGTTTAAGAGCCTTGTATTCACTTATTCATTTATATTAAAAAAAAAAAAAAAAAAAAAAAAGTTGAGAAGAGACGCGAACACCAAGAACGACAAGGAATCGAATCAAAGGTTATTCATGCGAAGGTCTTAGAACGTAGGTGGATGTCTGATAGGTGTACTAAGTACATCGAAAATGTTTTAACCTCCATAAAAATTAAACTGGATAGCCTCACTTGATCCAATTGAAACATGCCTAGAGTCTAATATCAATCTTAGCGGAAGTGAGTTATTTTAAAGTAAAAATATGTAACATTTTTTCATAATAAGGACTATCAAGATTTTTCAGTCCAGACAAAAATAAGTCAAATAGTTCAATATTTAAGAACAAAAAATAATTTGCAGTCATACAGTTGCATTTACCACCAAATTGTTCACAAAAATATTTAATTTTTAACCGAATAGTTGAATTTTCAACCGACAAAGATGAAAGTTCAAACCAAAAAGACAAATCGACAACGAAAAAAAATGAACTAAATAGTTGAATTTCCAATCCGAAAAGACGATTTTTTAGGTCAAAAAGACTAATTTTCTACAAAAAGTTGCATTTTCAACAAAATATTCGAATCCTTAACCAAAAAAGATTAATTTTCAACCAAATAGCTGAATTTTCAAACAGAAAATATTAATCTTTAACCAAAAACAGTTGCATTTTTCAATAAAATAGTTGAATTTTCAATAAAAAAATTTTTTTCCAACATAGAAAGATGTCATTTCTATCAAAAAAGATTAATTTTCTATTAAAAAAGATGACTCTTGAACAATTTTCATCATAAAAGGTCTAAATCAGAATGTATAATTTTTTTACAAAATAATATGATTTTTCAATAAAAAAGGCAGCATTTTCTATCCAGAAAGACAAATTCTCAACAAAGTAGTTGAATTCTCGACGGGAAAATGAACTTTTAACACAAGAGTTAAATTTTCAAAACATTTAAGTTTGCAGTAAATTTGTTGATTTTTTACAAAAAAAGATCATTTTAGCAGAATTTTTAACCAAGAGAAATAAATTCTGAACCAAAAATATATTTGTAGATTTTTCGATTAAAAATAATTAACTTACAACCAAACAAGATGATTTTTCAATCAAAAGATGGATTTTCAATCCAAAGGAATGAATTTTCAATAAAAGAGTTGAGTTTTCTACCTAAAAATCGAACCTTTTAGAAAAAATTTAACTTTCAAATCCAAAAAGATAAATTTTCAAAAAAAGTTAATTTTATACCAAGAAAGTTTAAATTTTAATTTGAAAAATATATAATTTTCAATCAAATAGTTGTATTTACAAACTAATAGTTAAATTTTCAAGCATAGAAGACAAATTTTTAACAAAAAATACTTAATTTTGAACCAAGTATTTGAATTTTATACCAATATATTGGAATTTTTTTACAGAATTCTTTTACTGTAACACAGTATTAATTTTCTACAAAAAGAAACGAGCTTTCAACAAGGTACATGCATTTTTAACTAAAGAAAATACTTTTTTAACAAAATTTTCACTTAAATTTTAAGTTAAAAAAATTAAATTTCAACATAATAGTTAAATTCTCAAACTAGAAGATAAATTTTTAGTTAAAATGATAATTCTTTAACTGGAATAGGATAATTTTCACTGAACAAAATCAATTTTTAACGGAAAAAAATTTTTTAAATTAATTTTTAGAATTTCAACCAAGAAGATTAATTTCCATCTGAATGATGATTCTTTAACAAACAAAATAAATCTTTAACTTTAAAATCTGTAACAACAAAAAAAGATAAATTTTAGACAAAATACATGCATTTTTAACTGAAAAAGACGAATTTTTAATTAAAGAGATTAATTTCCAATTAAAATGATGATTCTTATTTATACATGCAGTCAAAAACATTGTGGCGTTTTTTTTCAAGTAAAGTTTTTGGTGGGGAATATCTATAAAAAAAAGTAAAAATAAAATTTTTGGATCAAGCTTCATCCAATATTTTGAAAATTGCAAAAAAACGTACATTCTTTTAGTTATTTCAAATTAAAAAAAAGTTCTAGGAGTCGAATTTTGCAGTTAGGATCGAACCAGTTTCATTATTTGGTTGTTACAGGAAAAACAAAATTTAGTAAAGAAATTTCATCCGAAAATAAGTAAAAAAAAAATTGAAGTCAGTTAATATCTTCTATTTGGCTTTTTGATTAAAATTTTTTTTTTGAATCCTATTGGTTCAAGAATTATGGCAAATGGTATGATCCCTTGAAAAATTTTGATAATTTTAATCCCTTTAAATTGTTGAAATCTCTTAATTTTTCTTGTAACCTTGTACAGTACCCAAAAAATCTTTGGAATATTTTGAAATAATTTGAAATCCTTTGAAATCCATTGCAATTTTTTAAAATCTTCTAAACAATTTAAATATTTAAAGAAATTTCCTTACAGTCCTCGAAATACTTTTAATTTTACTTCTAATTAATTAATTTAATTTTTACTTTTAATTTCGATACTTTTACAACGTTTTAATATTATCCAAAGCCGATTTTGAAATCATGTGAAAATTTAATCCAAAAATTCTCAGTCCTTTTTCTCGGTAACATGATTTTTCAATTTTGAAATTTTCCATTTTACAGAATGTTTTTTCGCTGCTTTGAAAAATTCCTATTTTTATGGTTATCATAGTTCTCTACTGCAGTTATTGTTTCAAAATGCCAAAAATAGTTGAATTTGTATTTGAAATAATTGATTTTTGGCCCAAAAAAATGAATTTTCAGCTAAAATTGTGAATCTTCAACTAGAAAATGAACTTTTAGACAGTATTATTCACTTAAAAAGATAATTTTTAACGAAAAATGTCAAACAAAATTCTTAATAAAAAAAATGAAAGTTGGATTTAATTAACAAAAACGAATTTTCTACAAAACAATTGAATTTTTAACTAAGAAGTATGACTTTTCAACAAAATGATTGAATTTTTAAATCAAAAAGTTGAATTTTCAACAAAAAATTTATTACAAAACAGTTTAATTTTGTATCAAATAGTTAAGTATATGAATTTTCAACAAAAAAGTTATTTTTCCACCAATCAGTTAAATTTTGAACAAAATAGTTTAATTTTTCGTAAAAAAAAACATTTAATCAATAAAACGACTTTTGAACTAAAATTATGAATCTTCAACAAAAAAAAATTATATTTTAAGGAATCAATTTAACCAAGAAAAACGAATTTTCAGGAAAATACTTAAATCCTCAACTCAAACAGATTAATTTGTTATTAAACAGTTTAATTTCCTACAAAATTATTTAATTTCCAAACGAAAAGTACTGGTCTAATTATTCAATTTGCATTGAAGTGAAAAACCGAGAAAAATTTTGGATTAGCGAAAAGACTGTGTAGCCTGCAATAAATAAATAGGAATTTTAATAATTTACATGCAAAAAATATTTTAAATAAACATTGAAGTTTATTTTTTTACTTTTGAAGTATCAGGTAAGAAAACTTAAAAACCAAAAAGCTTAAAAAATAAAGTTGATTTTCCATGGCAAACTTTTATTTCGCACTACACGTTTTTCTCAATTTTTTGACACTATTTGCCCTGTTTTTGATCTCTGAAGTGAGTCCGAGGCCTGAAAATTTTTAAAACATAATATATTTTTTTAAACACTGAATACAATAAAACACGTCTCTTTATTTATCTTAATAAGACACAAAAATTCCCTAATTCTATTTATTATATGATAAAAAGTCAATAGATTTCTGATGCAAAAAGATTTGCTGATGCTCATCGACTTCCGCAATGTGAAAAAACCGTCGGTTTCGCAAAGAACAGTATATTTTTTTCTAAATCGGGAGAAAGCTGGGACTCGAAAATTATAAAAATAGACTGAAAGTGTGAGCGATTATCGTTCATGTGAAGAAGGTCAAAAACCTGCATGTGATTTTTTTTTTTAATGTTCAGTGTGACCTCTTAACATCCATAACTACGTTATATGGCTCAGCGTTATGGGATAATAAAATAGATATGCGTGTTGCTTCCTACAGCGAAAACTGATGAAGAGGAACGCACTTTACTATGAACGTGTCCCGGATCTATGATCTATGGTCATTGATTCTTATTTTATTTCACGCTTCGCTGAAAAAATGGCTACGACTCGTGACAAAGAAAAGCCATTGCGTGGAGGAATGTAGTTTTGTATTCTTTTGACACCATCTTCAAAACAAAGTAAAAAGTATATATACTTTCTTTCTGGTTTGATTTTATATCGTTTTCTCTTAAGCAAGTTATGTTAGGAGTTATAAAAAATTATTTTATTTTAACTAGGAAGACTTCACACTCTTTCCGCTTTTAGTTAATGCAAGAACAGAAAGGATGTGTTGATTCGAGTCGAATTGATTGACCTATAATATTAATACATTTTACTGAAGAGTAAGGAAGTTATGATAATGCATAATATTTGTAAATGCGGTTTTTTATAGTAAAACTTTTTTCATTAGCATAATTCAAAGTTGATGCAGGAATATAAAAGATTCCTTGGTTCGAGACGAATCGATTTACCTGCAATATCAATACATTTGATCAAATATTGGGCAAGTTATGGTAATTTATATATTTTGGAAATCGGTTTTTTTATGGTAAAACTTTTTTCTTCAACATAATTCAAAGTTGATGCAAGAACAAAGATTCCTTGGTTC
>CAKNXH010063875.1:3976-35701 GCA_932178445.1 Andricus quercusramuli
AAAAAAAAAAAAAAAAAAAAAAAAAAAAAAAACTACTACTACAGAATGCTTTCAATCAGGGATCCGAACAAAACTTTCGTTACGTTACGTTATATTTGAGCACAACAAAAGTTTCGTTATTTCAGTTATCGTTATCGCGAAGGGAAACGAATGTCAGCATTACTTTTGTTTCGTTACGTTATGAAACAGTTGGAACATAAAAAATATTGATTTGTTAATGTTATTTAAATATCCAAACAATACTTGAAAACCTAAATTTTACCAGTAACTCAATATGACTTAACCATATTACGATTAAAGTTTCTTTGGATGTACTTGACTCTTAACCGTCCCTTAAGGATCGGAGGTTCTTCTTACAAGGTCTGGGGCCACTCTGGTGCTCCAGAGGATTTACCAGGTTCCT
Organism: Andricus quercusramuli; assembly: GCA_932178445.1. Classification (NCBI taxonomy): domain Eukaryota; kingdom Metazoa; phylum Arthropoda; class Insecta; order Hymenoptera; family Cynipidae; genus Andricus; species Andricus quercusramuli. The sequence continues at coordinate 4,380 of CAKNXH010063875.1, forward strand.
CAAGCATATTCTTCAAGGAATTTTAAAACATACAAAACAACCCAGGTGCTAAGAATTACGACAATCCAGGTGCGCCCGAGCATTCACCAGGATACTCAAACATATTCTTCGTGGAATTTTGAGACCCTGCGTTGTTGCTGAGGATAAAACGGGTTTTTGAAAAATCGAAAATAGCCCAGGATCCCTAGGGGGCTTGCTAGGTTTAGTTTCAACATTCTTCAAAGGCATTTAGGTGTGAACCCTCTGGAGGTATCTATAGGTCGTAATTATAAGAACTACGACAAGCCTGGTGCTCCAGAGAATTAACTAGAATACTGAAACATATTCTTCGAGGAATTTGGAGACCTGACGTTCCTGCGAAAGCTAAAACGCATGACCCAGAGAGCGAGAATGGTCTGGGTTCACCAGGTGGCTTACCAGGTCGAGTTTTAACATTCTTTAAAGGCATTTCGACATTTGAAGGTATCTTAAAGTCGTAATTAGGAGGATTACTACTATCTAGGTGAGGAAGAGAATTCACCAGGTCACTGACACATATTCTTCGAGGAATTTTAAAATTCTGCGCTTCTGTCAAGGCTAAAAGAAGTTTCTGAAAGAGAGAGGATGGTCTGGGATACCCAGGTTTCTCACCAGGTTGAGTTTTAACATTCTTCGGAGGCATTTGAACGGTAACACTCTGGGGGTCTCTAAAAATCATAATTATAACACCTACGACAACCCGGGTACTCCAGAGCATTCACCAGGTCGCTCATACATATTCTTCGAGGAATTTTTAAACCCTGCATTTTTGTAAAGGTTCAAACGTGTTTCTGGAAAAACAAGTATGGTCTGGGGTACCCAGGTGGCTTACCAGATTGAGTTTTAACATTCTTCCGAGGTATTTGAACTTTAACACTCTGGCGGTATCTAAATTTGGCTGTTGCAGAGAATTCACCAGGTCACTGGTACATATTTTTTGAGAAATTTTGAAACCCCCTATCCTCGTGAAGAGAAAACTGATTTCCAAAAAAGTAGCGGTGATTAAAATTCGATAAAAATTTGACCAGATTCAAATTAAGTCTGCTCACAAATAATGTCGCCAAATACACACTTTGCTTATTGTTATTAAAAGTCGCATAATGAATTTTTGTAGGTTAAAATAGAGTATGGATTTTTATAATAAGTAATCAGTATATTTATTATATGGTATATTAAGTCTATAACATATTAAACATTGTTCAGTTGCGATTTTTTAAATTTAATTAAATAGAAGAATTTTAACATAAACAGTGAAGAATAAAAACAGTTTTTTGCACAAATTGAAGTAAATCATTAAAAATTAGAATATTTTGTAAGTCATCCAGCTTTGCTTGCGGCGTTGGTCTTTTTGGCACTAGTTTTTGCCTTGTTCACTGTTTTTGGTTGTTTCTTAAATAAGCCGTTACAGCGTACAACCAAAATATCGTCGAGCATGTCAGGCGATAGTTTGCTTCTCAAATCCGAGAAGATAAACATCATTCCGGAAAAGAGCCTCTCCACGCTGACCTGCGTCATGGGAACCACTTGAGCGATCATCGCCAGTTCGTAGAGCTCTGGCATAGTAATTTTATTTTCCCTCCAAAAACTCGAAATGTTGGACTTCCTATCCAATATAGAAGTGATCCTGAATTTGAGGAGAAGCGTTTCAATGTAGTGAGATGTTTCTTTCTCCTTACTTTTAGTTTGCCTTTCGTGATCGTATGCTTTCAACATTTCTTCCACTTCATCTGCTTCTACCTCTTCTTCCTCTCCTTCCAGAATCTGAAACCGATCATATTTTACACTATAACTAGTAGAGACAAAAGATCAGATAATTCAATTTATTTAATTAGAACAAAAATATTTGAAAGAAGTAATACCTCCTGTGATTGAACTTCATCAGTGACGTTTGATGTTTCCTGTTCCTTTGGGTGAAGCTTCAGCCATATTTGTTTCAGCTTATTTCGTGCTCGAATCTCTTTAGCTTCATTTTCCTCTTCATCTTCCTGTCGATGTAAGACGTAGGGAAGGTACCTTGGGTCCAGATATAAGGCTGGCAGTAAAGCGTCGTTGTCCAGTAATTGTGATTCTCTCGATTCCATTGCATTAAAAAGAGTACGAGCAAACGGCGTATTAACCTTCTTGGTCTCCAACTTGCATTTCAGCCATGCACCACAGAAATCACCAGGTAGAAGTTGTTCTTTCTGCAGCAACAGAGTTGTTATCCTAGAAGGCTCTAGGGCAGCCAAACACTGTTCAATCCGCTCCCATTCTACGTCTGATAGATACAGTTCTTCATGGGTGGAAGAAAAATCAAGACAAAATGGTTTTAGATCAACCAAGGATTGAAGCATAATATCTGTTGTACTCTATTGCGTCGGCATATCAAGAACTGGTTTCTTATAACCACAGCTGATCAGAATCTTCACCATTGTCTCGGTTCGAAGAACTTTTACGACTGTCCGTGCCGACACAAATGAAAAAAATATAGGCAAATGAATCTCATTATATACATATATTGTGTACAAATGTTTTTGTGCATGTTCAATACATTATTCTTATCGGGTACAGTACCTTATCAATAGTTTTCACCAGCTTCTCCTTCAAAACGTCTGTTACACACAGCTGAAGTGTATGAGCCCCACATCGGACGCAAATCAAAAAGATGTTCTGTCCAGCAAAATCAATAGCAGACTCTGGATGCTCTACGAATTCATGTAGGCACTTGCTCGTATGTACTTCGAATTCTTGTTCCTCATGAGAGTTCGAATTTCCTCTACTGCTTCCATTCTCTTCTTGCTCTTCTTGAAGCAGACTTGTCATTTTTATCATATTTGCCCCATTATCTGTCGTACACGTGTAAATTTCATCAACACGAATTCCATACTCCTCAAGAATTTCTCGGATGAGGCGTGTGCCGTTCCTCAAGGAGTTTTACAGCTAATGTCCTTAACTGAATTTTTTCGTTTTCGATGAACTGAATGTTCACACCGAGAAAGGATGTGCTGTGTCTCGATGCAACGTCACATTTCAAGCTAATAAGTTTCACCTTGAATTATAGGATTATTCTTAGATTAATTATTGTACAAAATGGATAATTAAATTTAAGTGAGAAAAAAAATTGAAATACATGCAAGTTGAGTTCAACATCCATGAAATTGTTGCGAATTTTAGTTTTAATTTCATGAATATATTTTTAAATGAAATTCAAAAATTTTTGGTAAAAAATATTCAAATTATTATTATTATTATTGTTATTATTAGGCAATTAAACCAAATTGCATACTAATATTTTTACAATTTATACCTCCTTTAATTCCTTCTTTATTTGTTTTCGCATTGCTGTAGCTTCTAAGGATACTTCATCCTCCAGTATCTCAGGAGAAATCGTGAATTTTTCTGCTTCCGGAAAAGTCTCTAAGATTGGATCAATTATTTCCCAAAATCCTTCATCCTTGAAGAGCGAGGAAGGTCTGCCATTTAATGTCACCAGTTTGACGCAAGATTTTCTAAACTGATCCCGTGTTATATTTATTTTTCCTCGAGCACGCTTAGGTGGTGGCGATGATTGGGCTTCTTGGTTCTGCTCTGACTTTAGTTCTAAATACTGCCTGTATTCCTTAGGGTGCGAACTTTTTAAATGTTTGGCCAGATTTCCAGCATGTTTTCCCTGAATAAAAATAAAATTAAATACAGAATTTGTTTATAAAGGTTTTCCATTTCTCGTGAAATGGAATGATAATACGTATTTAATTAAATTTTTTTGATCCTAAAAATAAAAAATGAATTAGTTTTCAATGTGAACATATTTTAAATAACATTAATAATCTAAAGAATTAAATGATTATTTCATCATACTTTTATAGTCTCTTGATTGCATCCTCCATACTGGCACTTAGAACTGTTTTCCTCCGGGTCATATTCGAAGAATTCATGAATTCGACTGGACACAGGTCTTCCGCATTTTTTCATGTTTTGAAAATTTTAATTATATTAGAAAGAATTTTTTTAAACTAATTAATTCGCTTAAACCGTGACAGCGAACAAGAAAACAAAATGCTAAGAACTAATGTTTTTAATATTGTTTTGTTTCTTCTTTTCCTTTCCACATAGCCTCTCAACAATTTTTAACCTTATTTTCTAAGCCGTTATCGTCCATATAAATATTTTTCCAGTGGAATTGGATACATAAAATGAAAATTATCATTCATAGAATATAAGCCAACAACATTTTAAAAAATGATTTTGAAAATTTCAATTTTTTTCGTTTTTAGAATATAATATTATTTCATTAGAGTGCAACATAAATGTACAAAAGAATGAAAAAGTAATCAGCAATTGTCGGAAGCCTGAACGTTCTTATAAAGACTAATAAAACTTACCTTTTGAGTTATTATAACCTACAATTCACTTCTCTATTTAGATACAATTTTTAAGTAATTGAGATTGCATCTATATCGTCGCTGTCTTCTTAGACATTTTTTTTCGACAATAATTATTGGAAACTAAATAGAGAATTTTTTTAATACAAAGAAATCGTAATTTCGACTCCACAAAGCTTTTTTCTGGGACCAGGTAACTTCTAGCGAATCCTGTGATTCATCCAAATTGACCTAATACACATATTTACGACGTTCATACCCATTTGAAGGGTTAACGCCTAAATGCCTCCGAAGAATATTAAAACTCGACCTGGCAAACCACCTGAGGAACCCGGACTATTCTTGCTCTTTCAAAAACTTATTTTAGCCTTCGCGTAGATGCAGGGTCTCAAAATTCCCTGAAGAATACGTCGAGTGACCTGGTAAATTCACTGGAGTACCTGGGTTGTCGTAGGTCTCATAATTATAACCTGTAGATACATCACGAGGGTTAACGCCTAAATGCCTTCGCAGAATATTAAAACTCGACCTAGTGAGCTTGATAAATTTTACAAATCCTCCGCTGTATACTTTTTCACTCTTATTTCATTTATGCGATTATTAATATTTATTCCGAAGATTAGTTAATTGCGGTTTCTGTTTCGTTCTGTTACATTCGAATAACATTAATAGATTTATTTCACTTAGGATACATCTCTAACTAACAAAACGAATTAAAAGTATTCCAGATTTTGTTGCTAATGTGAATAACGGTAACGTAAATAACGAAAGTTTCGTTACATGGTAACGTAACATAACCAAAAGGAACGTTTTATTCTGTTTCGTTTTGTTCGGATCCCTGCTTTCAATTCCGTGAAATGGGTTGACATTCTTGACGTCCTTGAAAAGCGGTTCAAAATCCCGGCGTACCTTCTTCGCATAATAAGTGACTACCTTAATGATATGCAGCTCACCTACGAAACAACAGAAGGTACACGCAACACAAAAGTCACGGCAGGAGTCGCCCAGGGGTCGGTACTTGGACCTGACCTCTGGAACGTCGTCTACGATGAGGCCCTAATGATCGACCTACCTGATGGTGCTAAAGTAATTGGATTCGCCGATGATCTGGCGGCAATGATCAAGGCTCGATCAGAAGAAGAGGCAAAAAACCTTGTGCAAGAGAGAACTGGCTACGAGCCCATGGTCTCCAACTCGCCAGCAAAAAGACAGAAGTGGTGGTTCTCACTAGACAGAGGTACTTCAAAAAACCATTTGTTGCGAGCATCGTCGGTCACGACGTTGAAGCTGCGAGGGTGTTGAAGTACCTGGGTACCTGGATAGACGAGAAGCTCACCTTCAAGACACAATTTTCGAAGGCAGCAGAAAAAGCCGAAACAATGGTTGCCATGTTGGCAGGACTTATGCCAAATATAGCTGGCCCAAGAAGCTGCAAAAGGAGGATCTTGATGAGCGTGGCAAACTCAATCATGCTCTACGGCGCAGAGATCTGGGCGGGTGCCCTTAGTCTGGAATGCCACAGGAGAAACTTATGGCTGTGCAGAGGAAAGGAGCCTTGAGAGTGGCATGTGCGTATCGATCCGTATCCAGACCGGCGGTATTGGTCAAAGCGGGATGCATTCCCATTGACCTGCTTGCCGCCGAGAGGATAAGAATATACGAGGCCAGAAGGAAGAGCACTAAAAAAACTATTGCTTCCCGAGAGAGACAAACAACGCTCCTCAAATGGGAAGAACTGTGGCAAGCAGAAGATAGAGGTAGGTGGACTGCCAGGATAATAGGCGAGGTTAAGCCTTGGGTCGGTAGGGGAAATGGAAAGTGAACTATCACATCACCCAGTTCCTCTCTGGACATGGCCACTTCAATTCCTATTTATTCGAAAGGAAAAAGAAACCTAGCCCTAACTGCCACTACTGCTGGGAAGAGATATACGACGCTGAGCACACGTTCTTCAAGTGGAGCAGATGGGCAGCTGAAAAGCACGTTTTGGAAGAAGAGATCAACGCCATTATAACGCCAGATAACATTGGAGCCATGATGATCAGCTCTCAGACGAACTGAAATAACATCACCCAGTACGTTGAAAAAGTGCTAAAGCAAAAAAAAACGAGAAGAGCAGCTCAGCGAGAGAGAAGCTCTATAATAAACCCCAATTACCCTAAACGACGAGCCCGAAGTGCAGTTATTGCACTACTGCGGACGACGCGTACACCTTCAGAGGAAATGCGAGCTAACAAAAACGTCTAATGACAACCGTTGATCAAAGAGAAGGATCTTCCTCACAGGGTCGAAGGCCGGAGAGCCCGAGAAGAGACTACTGTCCCTTCTACCGAGGACGACGCGTACCCTGACTGAGGCTAGACAAACGAAGATCAGTTGAATGAAAAGGTGAGTATGACTCCTTCATACTAATCCAAGCAGGGAATATAAAAGAGAAGCTGAAGCACGGCTTAATGACCTCTGGCCTGGGACTCCGAAGCATTGTTCACCGCATTGCTTCGGAGCCCCATGCCAAAAACCTGGGACTCTGAAGTAATGCGATAAGCGGTTCCGGAGTCCTCGGTTGGCGAGAATGGGAGTTAAGGTTTAGTGGGTAGGTGCCGTTTGGTAAGTCCCACACTCACCTTCGTTCCTTGTGGAGTGCGCGCCCTTGTGTGCATCTTGCGCGTATATATCTTAAATATATGCGTGAGATGCATATACTGTGGCGCGTCCCCGGGTGGCGGATAGGGGAATGCCCGCTGGAAACAGAGGGTAGGGCTGAAATAAAATAGGCCCCGCGGACCAAACAGACTGGGTGAAGGACACACCGAGAAAAAACCACGACCGCTTCCTGCTGCGGCCCTGTACCGAGGGTTTCTGCTGAATACGGTTACACTACTCAATAAGCAGTCGCAGGCAAGGGTCCAGGGATGGTCTCGAAGGAAAAACCTCCAAGCCAAGGCGTTGATCCACCGTGCCGAAGGCTGCGTGGCACCAGCGGAGTGGTGTCTCTAACGGTATCTCTAGGATACCAGGTCGCCTTCCAGAGTACACAGACCTTACCCCCGCATGCGGGGCTCTGCGGTTTTGGACCTTTATTTCCCTAGCTACTCGTGGGAATTTTGATGGAGAATGTACTAAATTTAAGCCGAAGTGTATGTGAGGAGTTGGAGGGAGAACTGGACGTTGTGGAAAATATCGACATGAGTCTGAAGACTCGTGCCAAAAACGATATAATGGAAGCGTACATGTATATGGAGGAGGGTCGAAAACTCATGGGTGACCTCAAAGATGTGTTGGAGGAGATGCAGAAATTCTGCAACTCCAAACGGAATATGTTTATGCCCATTAGGGATGGGCTAGGGAAGGCGGAGCGTGTTGCAGATCAGTTGCAGTCGACCATAATTTGCATCGACTGTTATTACCAGGACGCTATAAAGTTCGTCGGAAAGGAGATAGGAAAGAAGCACCTAAATAAGGCGAAGGCGAGGAAAGACATAAGTCAAAGCGGGACTCAGAATGAAGAAGCCGTGGAGGCTCCCACTACCCAACTTGGGAAGCGCGAAAGGGAGCCTTCAATGAGTCCCGTTGAGACTAACTCTGTCAAGCAGAGGGCGAAGAAGCCGAGGACCCGCAATACCATTGTGGCATCCTCGACTCTGGAGGGCGAGGATGTAGAGGGGATGACTCCTAAACCAGCACCCATGAAGAAGGAGAAACAGAAGAGAGCCCGACCCGGGGCGGTCCTGATAAGACCAGCCGAGGGTTCAAGCTATGCGGAGGTCCTCAGGAACCTCAAACAAAAGGTGAAGCCGGACACCCTTGGTGTAAAAATCAGGGGTGTCAGGCAGAACCGAAGGGGAGAGGTTCTTGTGGAGGTAGGGCCAGCTGCGGATGGTGCATCAAAGCTGTCCGCGGCCATCAAGGATGCGGTGGGAAATAGAAGGAACGTGCGTGAGCTCGTTCCCCGCATCAAAGTCGAGGTCCTGGACCTCGACTTGATCACGCATGAAGAGGATGTGGAGGCTGCGGTCCGAAAGCATTTTGGCAAAGCAGCAGCCGGAGAGGTGAAGGTTAGCATGACAAGGAAGGCCTTCAGAGGTAATCTGAGGGCCTCTGTCGAAATGAAGGAGGACCTGGCGAAAAGACTTCTCCGCAAGGGACACCTCAAAGTGGGGTGGGTGTCCTGTCGTGTGCGGAGGAAGACAGAGTCTACAAGGTGTTACCGGTGCCTGGGCTTTGGCCATATGGCGGCCGGATGCAAGGGTCCAGACCGGACCCAGGCCGGCTGGAGGTGCGGCAAAGAGGGCCATAGGGCTGCGGCGTGCGAAAGTGCGCCGCAGTGCTACCTCTGCGCCGCTAAAGAAGAGAAACCCCGGACCGACCATCTGCTGGGTACAATGCGGTGCGCGTCGTTCAGAGAGGCCGCCTCTGCGAAGAAGCCGGATGGACGACGCAAATAGCAGACTACACCCAACCAAGATGCCTAAGGCCGACGAGCCCGGGTTGTGGTATCACCACACCACGAAGGACGATGCATGCATCTTGGTTGGGTGGAAAGGAGGGAAAGAGAAATCCAGGTTGGCAGCACAGCGGGACGCCGAAACAGGGCGTAGTACAGGTACCTATAACCCATGTTCCTGAAGTAATGCGAAAGCGGATTCTGGGAACGTGGGTTGGCAAGGAGGGGAGGTGAGTCTATTGGGTATTACCGTTTTTAGGTCGAGTCCCACACTCAGTGCGTCAATGCATTCTCACCTCCTCTACAAAAAAAACTACTACTACCACTGTTTTTAATCCGGAAAAAGTCATGAAATCAAATTGAAATCAAAAATTGGATATATATTCTGGATGCGACAAAAAATAGCCAATTCCACAACTGCGAATCAAGTGGAAATCGCTAATGCTGAAAAATCCGCGAATTGTACCAAAAACACGATATAGATGAAATTCGAAATTTTGTTGAAATACGCAATTTCAGCTACATTTTTGTGAATTTTGCGTAATTTACAAGTTTGGCATTAAAATTTAATTTTTACTGAATTTGCGAGTGTTGCAAGTGCGAATTTCAGTCATCTCAAGAATTTGAGTAACTTACCTACAATTGCTAATTTCGCTTAATTTACAAAGAACGCAGAAATTTGTTTTTCATCAACGTATTTTCATTCCGAATGAAGCAAATGGTACACATTTCACCAGAATTATGCATTTCCTCTGCACATGCATGCAATTTACAATTAAGAACAATAAATCCTGTTAACCACAAATTCTTTATGCTTCACGGAAAATAAGAATAATAATTTAGTAGAACAGAAACTGAAGTACTTAAAAATATGATGAAAATGTGTCGGGTTCTATCGGCTTACTCCACTTTTTATGATGATTTTTCAAACTGGCTTTTTTTATTACAGAAAATATTCAATTTTCTTTTATTAATTAAACGATTTAATGCTGCCAGTGCATTCTCAGCTAATTACTTGTTATGGCCATAGGGATTCAAAATTTTCCTTTCATCAAAAGAAGAGGAAATTTTCTAATATCATCGCGCCGAGAAATGTTTTCCGAGAGAACAAAGTCGTTGCATTGGGAACAAAGAATGTCGCAATGTTTGGAGGAAATTACTATGCTCGCATTATTGACAAAATCATGCGAACATTCGCTGAGGATGGACTTATCTACAAAAAAATATAAAAAATTATAAGCGGAGCAGAATTCGTATGTGTCAAAAACTGAGGTTTAGGGGATTTTTCAACTTACCTTGGATTTCCATGATTTTACTCCAGCTATGAATATTTAGATAACAGTAAGAAAAGTCGGAGCATTCACTTCGATACACTATTGTAGCATCTATCAACAAATGTAATAAACAAATGCTATGAAATGCTATGAAAGATAAAACAAAAGCTGAAAATTAAAGCAAATTAAAACAAATAAAAATTAACACAAATGCTGTGGGAGTAAAAAATTTTATAGCAATTCATTCTAACTAATAGCAATAGCTTACTAGAATCAAATTTCAATTGACAAATGTATTTACAATCATTATAATGAATTAATTTTTGAGATGACTGCATTTCGGTAACATCACGGCAAAGGACAAAGAATAACGGGCGAAATATCAAGCAATTCTTTTCGAGCATTTCTTGGCCAACTCAACAAAATCCCGGCTTGCCAGCGTCAGACTCAGTCTATCGCAAGCCAGATGCAAAAGGCTGTTTTTCTGAGATCACTTCATCTGGTCCGTCAACACTCATCCTCATAACATTCTAAAAAGATGCGCAGCTCTAAAAAAGTATAGAGAGGTGAAACATTCATCTTCATCTGTGCCAGCTGCCGCGTAAGGTCATCCCCGGCTAGAGACCGGACTCCAAGGAGCAGTGTTGTACAAAGTTTCTTACGTAAATTTCCCGCTCTTGCTTACCTTCCAGGATAGAAGGAGCAAAAGTGGATGACGTATACGTTCCAGTTGCGTCGGGATTGGTTGCTTTAAGGAACCATGATCGTACTTTCCGGAGCCTACAACTTTTCTCTCATGTTTTGAACTTTCTGATTTTTGATATGTATCAATATGATAAATTAATATGAAAATATTCATTGTTTCAGGCGTGCTTATGAAAATATCTTCAAATTATTGCGACCTGGAGGAAGAGTTATCGTAACATTCCTAACGTATAATGACGGATTCAAGGCCTATTTGAAGACAAGTGAAAATCCTGTGTATAAATCTTACATGAAGGTAAGGAATTTAGATATTGCCACAGTCGAACTATACTTTATTTTTCTAATAAAGTACAATGGTAAGATGAGATTACTGGAGATGCTCGAGGAATATTCGCGTAAAAATTTGCTACATTAACTGTTAGTTCACAGGAGTTACAAAAATAATCAATGATTACATGGCAGACAACTACATATGTTTGTATTTGTGTCGTGTTTTTCGCTGATGTAAAATTATCCTTCACGGACTGAAGATGCGCACTGCCAAGATTCCGAGGTGTGTCGATATAGTAGAAGTGCTGCAAACCTAATTTAACTAGCTCTGGGGATATGCAAGAAAACTCTCATTAACCGTAGAATGCTACTGTTTCTTTTCACAGCGTTCGTTACTACTCCTGGGTCTCTCAAGCAATCGTGTGTCTATTTTTCGATCAAATTAATATTTTAAAAGTTTTTCTATTCTATTTTGAAGTTCGTTCTTTTGTGAATCGATCCACGCATGCTGAACGTTTTTTGTTAATTGTTAAGGAAAATATAAACACTATACGCAAATAGCTGTTAACATCTTGAAGTACACAATATGAAATATGGGGTCAAATAAGTGAATTTGGAGGTTAGAAGTTTTGGAAAAAGCACATCACGTGAGGTAAAGAACAATGACCTGTTTTGTTCGCAACGCGCATTCCTACACTCAGAGCACGATTCCATATCCGTTCGAGGATGAATCGCTGCTTTCTTTCTCCTTTATATTTTACTTTATATTTTACCCACCCCCCCCCCCCAAAATTAAAAAAACATGCTAAACAGATGGAGGGCAGTTAAAATAAAAAGTACGCGATATGTTCTGACAAGTGAACAAGAATATATTAATTTGAAATAATATTACAAAAAACTCTTCTTAACAGTATCTATCATCAATTTTTAAGAGGAGCTGTTTTCCAAAGGACTCATTCTCCAAGTTGCCTCTTTTGGTGTCATTGCGAGGTCTACGACACAGAATAGCCTTTTGTAATTGGTCGTAATTGGCGCGCGATTCAAAATCGAATAATTATACCAAAGACGACCAACGGCAGAATTACTCTAAGCAAGCCAACGCAAGCTCAGTAGCCTAAGGTGCTGATTCACTATGCGCAAGTGCGATCGCGGTATTCTTTTGTTCTTCCATTGCGCGGAATTTTTGACATTTCTGTTTATAGCACAACAGCTATTGAAAATGAATTATGCAAAAAATACAAAGCACCTCAAAAGTAACTGGAAAATTAAAGCTACAAGTTACTGCAAAAATACTAACCAAGGTAAGTTACAGTTACTATTTTTTTAAAGTAACTGAGTTACTGTGAAAGATACAAGTGACTTATCTTTTTAAGTAACGTAGATACTTGTACCTAAATACTACACAACACTGGCAAACATTTAAAGAAAGCTACTGCTAGGTCTCTTGCGCTCTGCTTTAAACTATATTTCCTCGCTGTAAGAAAATTACCAACGCACTAAGGTTTTCTGTTTGAGTGCTAAAGGACCTTGCCCTACATTACATTTCTCCCATCCTTCAGTCCAGCAAACCCTCGGATCTCTACTTGAATTGATACAACAAAAAGCGCTGGGGTCTCGGAGATCTAACAGTAGCATTCCAGGGTTAAAATGAATGAAACCTTATAATTTATCCATTCAAGAAAATCTATGGAAAAATTTAAAAAGGTAATAATTAAGGCCAATATTATACTTTCATGCACATTTTTCCGTTTTAGGGCCCGAGCACAATCGAGACCCGAACCCGAAACCTGAACCCTAAGATAACTCTGTCCTTTTTTGCAGTAGAGTCATCTTTGTCTAGTAGGGTCGTACTAATTTGAACGCGGACTTGAACTGAAATTTTGTAACGAACAATGAAAACTGAAACCTGAAGTATGTGAAAGGGGCACATAACCTATAAGTTCTGGAAAAAAAACGCAATGTGATTTACTGCGGACGGCCGCGGCGATTTTTTTTAGGTTATTGTGACTCGTTTTAATTTTAAATTACATACGTGTAAATAATTTGATACATGTATATATTTTGAATATCTTGCCGGTCTTGTCCGTGTATGTCAGCTTTAGTCCTCCGAAAACTTTAAACCTAAACCTGAAGTAACTCACAATGAAGAATCGAACCCGAACGCGTTCGATTTCAGGTTTCGGGTTCGGGTCTCCATTGTGCTTTTGGGCCCTTCAGACGGCACCTTACAGCACGCAATATTCCATTCATATAACTGGAATATTATATTGAGATATTGGAAACATTTCCAAGGAACATTACTGACATGTTTTTAGATATTCCAAAATGATCTGTTTAAAATATCTAAACTAGTACCTTTTTTCACTCGTATGAGACTAAATTATTATAAACAAAATGTACACAGAAAATATTTTATCTACGGTTACCAAGTTCCGGTGAACATAGCCGCCCCTATCAGTTTTCTACTATTATAGTTTCTCTTAAAAATGAAGTTTAAACAGTCAAAACTTCATTGTCTGGATCATTGTTAGCAAAATAAACATTATTTCCATACAAAGTGCTCATGAAATCGTTCCCGCCGGTGTGGGGCAGCGAGGAATCAACACACTTTCAATTTAAGGCTACGTCAATCGACCGAAAAATGTCCGAGTTATAATTCAAAATAACTGTAATCTGAATATTACTTCTAGTTTTCACTTACTTGAATTCTTATTGATTTTAATCCAATTGATTCTACATCAATTTCAATACCTTATCAACTTTTCATCCGAATTTGAATCCCCGAATCCGACACACAGGTTATCTTAATTGCATCCAAAAAATTGTTTTGGTTCGGTTATCAAATTAGAGCAGATGTAGGCTCCGGGAGTGAAGACCACGATTGTTCTTCTATAACAATCGATCCCGACGCAACTGGAGGTATACGTCTTCCGACTCGTCACTTCCCACAACACCAGAAGACGATCGAGTCGGGAAAATCACTTCACAAAATTTTAATCAAAGAAACTCGAAAATAGAAAAGAAAAAAATGATACTCATTCTATGAACTATTAAGTAGGAAAAATACCTCAGACTCAGCAAAACTAATAAAACTCCTTAAATTTCTGTAGTCTTCACAAAGGTCAAGATCGAACTGCGTGATCAAAAAAAAGAGGGAGGAAACCCCTATTCAAGAGGAACCATGCACTTGTTACGTGTGCAATCCGAATACAACCAACAAGATACACATCGGAAGTACAATTCACCCACGACTAGAAAAACCGCTAACCATAGAAGATCAGGAGGTTACCTTTGGAGTCGACACTGGAGCAGCAGTGACAATTTTGAGTGAAAAGGATTACGAGGGTTATTTCAAAAACTCTTTAGAGGTAACCCCGTGTGAATTAAACTTACAGGAAGCGTCCGGCGGTCCCTTGTCTGTATTGGGATGTCTTAAGGTAAGAGGTACAAAAAATGTTAATTTGCCTGCGGTCCAGCTGCCAATTATTGTTGTGCGTGAGTGTATTCCGGTGCCTTTGCTCTGCAGAGACTGGTTATATATTTTATATCCCGGTTGGAGAAAAAATATTTTTTCCATTAATGCAGTTAATGAGAAACGCGATTTTCATAAGATTTTGAAAAAAGATTTTCCCAAGGTTTTTGTTCTGGATCAAAGAGCTAGTATTCATGTTTTTGTCGCGAATATTGTTTTAAAACGGTTTTTGGACCCCGGAAAGTTTTCTGTGGGCTTTATTTAATTACAGCTTTTACACAACTTGAGCTTTCGGAAGCCAGAAAACAATTGTTAACAGTAAATACTCATCGCGGATTATTGGTTACAAACCGGTTACGTTTTGGAATAGCAAGCGCACCCGGAATATTTCAATCCGTAATGGATGCGATACTAGGTAGCATCGAAGGCGTTATGTTGTTATTTAGATGATTTGGTAGTAAGCGGAGGAAACCTTGAGGATTGTGAAATGACACTTAGAGTCGTTCTGAAGAAACTATACGAATTCAATGTGAGAATACAGATAGAAAAATGCAAATTTTTTGAAGATTCAGTCGGTTACGTAGGGTATAGAATAGATGCAGATGGCGTAAGGCCAACTTCCTGCTTCGACTAATATTACTGAATTAAAATCGTACTTAGGTGGATTAAATTACTTCGGGAAGTTTCTGCCACATCTAAGCACTCACCAAAAACCGCTGTACAATTTACTACGCGACAACGAATAGTTTGTTTGGGACGATTCTTGCGATCAAGCATTTGAATTGAGTAAAACCTGTTAAAGAGAGAATAATCTCCTTGTACATTATGATATAAATAAACCGATTTATGTAGAAACTGACGCAAATCCAGGCGGCGTTAAGGCTGTTTTGTACAATGTAATTGATGGCAATGTAAAGCCTATACAGTTTGCGTCAGCTACATTCACTCCTGCGGAGGAAAATTACGGCCAACTCGAACGCGAAGGTTTAGGATTAGTTTTCGGAGTAAGAAAATTTCATAACTATATATACGGACAAAAGTTTGTCATGGTGACAGACAACGAACCTATTAAGCGAATATTCAGAACGACAGCGGGTATCCCGCCTCTATCTGCTAGTCGCTTACAGAGTTGGGCTGTCATCCTAAGTGCTTACGATTATGATATTATCTGTAAAAGTGATGTTAGATGCGCTGATCTGCTCTCGCGATTGCCGATCAAAGAGAACACTAATGATTTTGTACTTGAAGTAAAAATGGGGGAGCCTCTTTCTGGTTTGAGTATTGCCCAGGAAACAGCAAAAGATCAGGTAAGGGACGAAGCGCTTAAACCATACTTTGCGAAAAGACAGAAACTGTCTACAGTTTCCAACTGTGTTAGCCTAGGCAATCGTATTCCTCTACGTTTAAGAGAACAAGTCTTAGAATTGTTACACGACGGACATCCTGCTATAGTCAGAATGAAAATGCTCGCACGCTCGCATGTTTACTGGCCAGGTATAAATCAAGACATTGAAGATCGTGCCTTGTCATGCGCTCCCTGCCAAATGAGTATGGGAGCGTGTGCATATTGATTTTTTAGATTTTGAACACAATAAGATCTTGATTATTGTTGATGCGTATTCAAAATGGCTGGATGCTTATGTAATGCGAGGTACAGACTGTAATAAAACCGTCAAGAAATTGTTTATTACCTTCAGCTTATTAGGGTTTCCTGAAGAACTTTGTGCGGACAGCGGTCCTCCTTTCAATGCGGGGGATTTTTAGCAGTTTTGTTTGAAAAATGGCATCAAACTGACTCACAGCCCTCCTTACCATGGACAAAGCAACAGAATGGCTGAAAAATCTGTTCAGAGCACAAGAAACTAAATGAAAAAATGAATTTTAGAATGCAATTCAGGTTCAAGCATGGAAAGCAAATGAATTTGTTTTTTGACGTTTATGAGAAATACGCCATGTGTTAAAACTAGTTCAGCCCCTGTAGAGCGAGTCTTAAAACAACTGCCTCAAACCAGACTATCAATGCTTAAACCAGAATATAACAAAATTCGGAAATCTAAGGATACTTTAAAAGAAATCAACAGCTACGAAATCGGAGAATCGGTTTTTACTAAAGCTACGGGGGATTGTAAAGTTAAATGCTGGCCGGAAAAAATAATAGAGAAAAAGAGTCCCGTCACTTATACGGTTTGGGCCATGGCCGAGAAAGTCTCTATTACGCGGGACACATAAAACGGAATTCAACTGATCTTTATGCAAACGATGCAACCTATGATTGGCCTGAGGTGAGCACCGAATCCACGAAAAATGCCCCTTGATCGGCGGCACTGTTAGGCAGCGAAAGGGACTCTGTACTACTAGGTCCAGCAAATACCTTACCGAATAACCTAGCGTCTCCGAAATAGTCACCTCGGGAAAGTATTGTCAACGAGAATGGACAGTCATCTTCTGTTGTAACCAGTAGTCCACAAGAACCTGTATGTTTACGGCGATCTGAGCGGACGAAGAAGATGCCTGATAGATCATGTTTATAAAATAGCGACTCATTGTTGAGAAGGGGGAAGATGCGGTGTCCTTAGCGAAATTTAAATGAGCGCGCTATTGATAAAGCGCCATCTACGAACAAGCGTGTCTGGCGGAAGTTAGCGAAAGCTCTCCTACTCGAGTTCAGTTAGAAGGCTCTTCGAGACGAGCAGTCTGTCCGAACTAGAATTATGCTACGTGTATGATATACAGTTTTCCAGTGCTCTCAATAAATGCAACATTAATATTTACATGTACCGGTGTTTAATTGTGCCTACATACACTGCAGTCACGAGAAGACGTTCCACGCTCTGGGCAGCAGGTGCCTGGTTACACTTGCTCGTACGATGTGTATCCCAGCCCCCTTCAACGACGCTATTTTACTAGTATGGTCGAGTGGAACCTGCAGCGCAGATGGCGTTGGGAGTCTTTCCAGCCTGTTTTTACATGGCAAGCATAGGGAAGATTGGTGAAAAATTAATTTGATCGACATTTTTCGCAATGACAATCGGTTTTGTGTGTTACTAATCGAAGTGTAAAAATTTAAAATTGTTATTAATATAAAATTTGGAACTAAGATAACGAAAAAGGGTGGAACGCGGTGTATTGCCCCTGGACGTAAGTCAGGTTATGACAGCTGCTCCAAGAAATTTAATTTCTTTTACGTGCCAAAATGTGAAGAAAATCGAAAAGACTGGCCAAAAGGAATCCCAAGGAAAAATTTTGTAGTGAAAACCGGACACGGTGAGATACTTTTTTAAAAGAAGATATTTTATGGGAGCTCAAAACGTTTGCAGAGGATGAAGTCAGTGTTATGGAAGTGGCAAGCAGGGCTGAGATTGTATGGAGGCCATGGAGGCCCGGCCTCCCCACCTTTTTTTCAGGGTAGGCCGGGCCTAATTCTTTGAGTTTAACATTTCTGAAATTCAAAAATTCCTTCGACTTTTTCTTAAATCACTGTAGAGGTTACGAAAATTAAATGCAGTGCAAAAATTACATATCATGTACATATATCGCATAGTGCTTTCAAAAGTTTTAACCATGCCCCGTGCATAATATTAAAACAAACAAAAAAATCCAACGCTAACAAAAAATGCTTTTTACATATTGGGCTGTAACCCTCTCAAGCCTGAGACATTCATTTCATAATAATAATAATAATAATAATAATAATTGCAGTCAGCCGCGTTGCTTTGGGCTAACTCCCCAATGCAACGAATTATGCGGTTACGACACAAGTATCGCGCAGTGCCACCCACAATAGGCCTCTCTCGGATGGAGGCCATGGTTCAGTTGGGAGTGGCAATAGGAACGAACCGAGGCGACGACCAGGCAATGACTCCGGACAAACGCGAGAACATCGATTTAAATGGTCGGTCCAACTCAGGAGGGACCTTCTTACTTGTTGGCAAAGAAGCTCACCGGCGCGGAGAGGATTCATGAAGAGGTTGCATGACCGTTGGGGCAATATGCACCCGGAATATGCTCATAAAACGCCTCAGTATTTGAGAGATCAGGTATCCTTCTTGCGAAAAAACGGATATGAAGCTGTTTATCAACAGGAAGAGGAGCAACATCCTCCAGCGAACATTCCACCCGTTCCAGCAAGACCACCTTTGCAGATAGCCGATAATGTCAACATGAGAAGTAGGAGATCTATCCACCAAAAAGTCTTCCTCAGGATGGACAAATTAGCTGAAGCTAATACTGCTCTCCGCGATTTGCTCCCCGAAGATGTTAATCTCTGGAATCTGAACTGGGTAGTTTACGAGAAGGCGGTCTCCCTGCTTAGCGACGATAGAAGTAACGAAACTTCGGTACGTCTGAGTAAGACACGCGAGCGTATTGCACAGCTTCAGTTCAAAATTGAAACGGCGAGACGGCATGCATCAAATGTTCAGTGCGTGATTAGCTACATAACAGCAAATAAAAAGTTCACTCCAAAAGTTAGGGCACTTGCTCGAAACTTGAGGAAAGCAAATCACACGCTGAACAAGTGTAAACTGTCGACCATCAAGCAGCACTGGACGCAAAAAGTAAGATCTCTTTCAACAGCGAAACAGCGCCTTGAACGGCGAGTTAAGTGGATTCAGGAAAATTCCACCTTTTCTACTAATCCTTCCCGCCTGTTCAATAAAGCGTCATGTGTAGTTAAGGGGGGGGGTATACTATTTAATTTTTTTTTTTTGCATTTTTTTCTTATTGGCTTTTCTGAATGTACATCCTTTCAAGATTATTGTGTCCAAATTTGAAGCAAATCGAAGCAAAATTAACTGAAGAGTGCCCCGCTCGGCTTGGTGCAGAATTCTAGATTTTGTACTAGTGTTTTCAGCAATTTCTGCGTAAGTTAAATGTGTAAAGTGAATTCTACGAAGGCAGAAGCAACAAGATGCTTTGGATTATGCAGCTGACAGTTCTGTACTTTATGGACCTGGAATTGATGACTCTGTGTAAGTATATTAAAAAAAACTTACTTACTGACGTGTTATTAGAATTTTTCAATACAAAAAACTTTAAACGCGTTTTTCTCGAAACCACATTTTAAAAGTCCGTGGACAACGTAATTTCAAAACTAATAAACCGATCCTTTTCAAATTTGGTACACATTTTCTACGTATAATTTGCTAGGTAATGTAGCGAGGATTTTTTTGTTTGTTAATAATTATTAATTTTGCAATAACAAATTGTGCGAATTTTTCCACAAAAATCGCTGTTTTGACTTCAAAATGTCAAGAAAAATTCAAAATTCGAATTAAAAAAAAATCCTCGCCTGATTGCCTGCGAAAAATGATTATCTAATAAAAAAAATTTTATTTGTTTGTTTCAGATAATCCAGTGCTGAGATATGCTGTCCACCGCAAAACGTCTTTTGCTCGAGACACTCCGGGAGACTTGACGCCACCGGCTCAATTTTTAATATTTTTTAATGAAATTTGTGTGGAATATTGTTCGAGCCGTAATCTGTTATGTACACTATTATAAAATAAATTTGCATTTACAGAAGCGAGTAGAAAAATTATTGAAAATGACCCTATTTTTTAACGAATTAAGTATACCCCCCCCACCCCCCTTAAAAATCCGCCTAGTCGAGAAGAGATTCACATCTTCTGGGAGCAAGTATATGGAGATACTTATCAGCTAAATGAAGACGCTTCCGATATATCACTCTATCGTAACTTTTGCCAAAGGCAAAGGTTACAAGATCCAGAGGAAGAGTGTCCACTAATTACTGCTGAAGAAGTGAAGAAAGTTATCGCTAGAACTAAGAACTTTTCGGCGCCAGGGCCAGATAAAATCAACAACTTTTGGTGGAAGAAGTTTACTTCTACGCACCAACATCTAGCTCGTATATTTACTACTTTCTTCAACGGAGAACAACCCGTCCCACAGTGGCTAGTGGAAGGACGCACGGTATTGATCCCTAAGGCCGGAGATTTGTCATGTCCAAAGAACTACAGGCCCATAGCTTGTTTAAACACCAGCTACAAGCTATTCACTGGCATCCTCAAAGAGAGGATATTGACATCTATCGAGCCGGTATGGAGTGCAATAGTCGAACAACGTGGATGCAAGAGGGGGCTGGCAGGTTGCAGGGAGAACCTGTTAATAGACAGGTGTATTACCCAGGATTCGATCAGGTATCGACGCAATCTGTCCATGGCTTGGATTGATTACCGTAAGGCATTCGATAACACGAACCATGAGCTTCTTATCAAGCTCCTTGAGTGCATGGAGGTGCATCCAAAAATAGTGAGATGCATAGAAGAGCTTATGCTCTTGTGGCGGACAAGATTTGTCATAACATCTGACAAAAGACAAGTGACTTCAAGCTTTGTCACATATAAGAGGGGGGTCTTTCAAGGAGACTCTCTAAGTCCGATACTTTTCTGCATTTCCCTCTTGCCTCTATCTATTGTGCTCCGAGGCAAAAGCTCTGGATACCTATGTGGCCCGCCGAGCAGAAGAGAATATAAGGTCAACCACCTTTTATACATGGAGGACCTTAAACTCTTTGCTTCCTCAAAAAAGGACCTTAACATCCTTGTAGATGCGGTAAATAGGTATTCTAAAGCAATTGGCATGAGCTTCGGACTGGACAAGTGTGCCTGCGTCCACCTACACCAAGGAAGACTAGAAACTACATCATCCAGTGACGATCAGGATGTTCAACTCATAGGCGGAAATACCATTCAACATCTTGGTATTGGAGAAACATATACATATCTTGGAATACCGCAAGCGGAAACCCAAAATGTGCATAACTTGAAAACGGCCCTTGCAAAAAGGTATCGCCAAATTCTCAGAAAAATTTGGGCTTCCGAATTATCTGGAAAGAATAAGATCCAGGCGACCAATATGCTGGCCGTTCCTATACTGCTCTACACGTTTGGTGCAGTAAAATGGAACGTCGATGAGTTGAAACAACTTGATCGAAGCACACGCAAGATGATGACAATTCAACGAAGTCTTCATCCTAGATCTTCCGTACCTCGAATATATCTCCCTCGCGATGAAGGAGGTAGAGGATTGCTAAGCTTAGAGTGTCTTCATCGAAGAACGGTTCTGGCTACAGCCTGTTCAGTTCTAAAAAGCACGGATTCCCTTATGCGACTCGTACATCAACATGAAGTCGCCAATGCTGCGGTGTTTCTATACTATGCAGCAGATAGGGCCGCAGAGGAGCTTGACCTCCCATTTGATTCCAGCGACATTACACATGGCCTAGCATCACTAACACCTCTGGTGCTCAAAAGTCGTATACAGGAAGCAGAACATACGCTTCTACTAAGAGAACATGCTGAGAAACCCCTCCATGGTAAGTTCTACGGCATCCTACGTAGAGAAGAGCTCTCGATGGGTCTGACCAACATGTTTCTCAAGTCTGCTGGATTGAGATCGGAGACCGAGGGATTTCTTTTTGCCTGTCAAGACGGCGTCATAGACACCTTAGTTTACCGCGAGCGCATAATGAATATACCTGTACGCGATACCAACTGCCGAGCGTGCAAGCTAGAGCCCGAAACACTTGGACATGTTCTCAGTGGATGCTCTAAATATGCACGCTGCGCGTACATAGAGAGACACAATGCAGCTCTAAAAGTGATATATTACCATCTTAGGCATTTCTATGGTGTTGATCTATTGCCCGTCTTGCCATACGCCCAGGGGGGAACTCGAGTCAGTCGTGGAGAATGATCAGTGTAAG
Source organism: Andricus quercusramuli (assembly GCA_932178445.1). NCBI lineage: Eukaryota > Metazoa > Arthropoda > Insecta > Hymenoptera > Cynipidae > Andricus > Andricus quercusramuli. Next base: position 26,650 of record CAKNXH010063875.1, read on the forward strand.
ATCTACTGGAATTTCTCATTCTCCACCACTCAACGTATCAGTGCTACGAAGCCTGACATTGTCCTCCAAGATCTGAAGAACAAGATCATTTACGTGATTGAATTCTCGGCACCAGCCGATGGTAATATCACGGCAAAGGAGGGAGAAAAACAGGCGAAATATCAAGCACTTCTTTTCGAGCTGAGTAAGCTGTACCAAGGCTACAAAGTCCATCTTATAATTCTCATAATCGGCTGCCTTGGAGGTATGAAAGCTTCATTTATTAGCCAACTCAACAAGATTCCGGCTTGCCAGCGTCAGGCTCATTTCATCGCGAACCGGATGCAAAAGGCTGTTCTCCTGGGATCACTCCATCTGGTCCGTCAACACTGTTCCTCTTAAATTCTACAAAGATTGGTAGCTCTAAAAAAGTATCCAGAGGTGAAACCTTCATCTCCAACTGTCTTGTCTGCCGCGTAAGGTCATCCGCGGCTAGAGACCTGACTCCAGGGAACAGTGTTGCCCGATGTTATCACGCGTAAATTTCCCGCTCTTGCTTACCTTCTAGGACAGAAGGAGCAGAAGCGGATGACGTACACGTTCCAGTAGCTTTGGGATTGGTTTCTTTAAGGAATCATGATCGAAGCTTCCGGAGCCTACAACTTCTCAAATAATAATCTGCTAATGACTTGCCGCGTTTCGCGACCCTGTTTAGTAGCGAAGTACCAGGTCATGAGTACATGTGGGATGGATGGTGAGCTCATTTAAATAACATAATAATAACATATAAAATAACGACATATTGGGCTGTAACCATCCTAAGCCTGAGACATTCATAATAATAATAATAATAATGATTTCCCATTTCCCAATAAAATCCCATCGTCTATGTCATGATTAAAGTATTTCAGGCTATTGTGAAAAGTTTCAAATATAAAAAAAAATATTATTATATAATAAATTACTCATTAATAATAACTATTATTTATTTATAATAACTGATTATGAATAAATAATGGAATTTTGTAAAAACACAATTTCGTTTATGAAGCTCTCCCCCCTCTCCCCATCCTAGTCACCAACTTAGGGCCTTCGTACCTTTTTGATTACAAAATCAGCCCTGGTGGCAAGTATAAATATAAAATATTTATTATGTTCACAATGATTGATTGTTGTTTAATTTTGAAGTAATAATATTATTGTTGTTTATATAACAATTAAGAATTAATGTTTCATCATTTTTGTTTGAACTGTCTGTGAGATATGAAATGTAAGTGTTACCGCACGGCAGTGCCGGACGCACCGGTTTTTATTTTTTTTTTCTTGATATAGTGTCAAAATAAATTACACATTAAAATTATCAAAGGATTCATTAATTAAAATAATAGTTTAATTTAAACAAATAAATGAAGAAGGTATCATTTATAAATTTTATCCTAAACTGAAACGGCATCCATATTTAAACAATTCTTCTGTAAAAATATAAAAAATTAATGAAACACTGTATTTTGAGGAAAAATATCTAAAATTGCCTCTTAAATCGAAATGATCTCTTTACTTGAAAAAACTATATAAATATAAAAATTCAAAAGGAATGATGTATTTTAATAAAATATGTCGAACATTTTATCTTAAAATAAAACTATATCTTTATTTAAAAAAATTATTCCGTAGAAATATGAGAAATCAAAAGAGAACTGTGCATTTCAATAAAAAATATAGAACACTTTATCTTAAACTAAAAAGATATCTTTATTTTTCTGAAGATTGGTGTAGAAATATGAAAATTTAATAAGAACTATGTATTTTAATGAAAAATATCAAACATTTTATTTAAAAATGAAACTACACCCCAGATAACAATCGTGCGTCTCACATCACCCGCATTGTGTGATTATCATGCTGTGCGTGCGTGAGAGGGTTCATTTCGCCATCACGGGATGATAGTCACGTAGCTGCGAGCGTTATGACACGCATTTCGCTATCATATATGCCTTCACGAAATGCGTGCAAAATATAACGCACGTGTGAAGGCATCATACAGAAAACAATATTAATAGTATATATTATTGACTGTTTAGGGTTTTGTAGCCCCCCCCCTGGCAAAAGAGCATAAACGCCAACTTTTTTTGATTAATTCTTTTCCAACAAATTTTTTTCAAAAAAATTTTTTTTTTTCAAAAAATTTTTTTCACAAGATTTTTTTTTCAAACATTTTTTTCACAAGATTTTTTTTTCAAAAATTTATTTTCACAAAATTTTGTTTCGAACATTTTTTCGCACAAAATTTTTTTTCAGAACATTTTTCTTCAAAAAAATTTTAAAAAAAAATTTTTCTCCAACTTTTTTTTTGATTTTTTTTTCCAAAAAAATGTCTGTACTCCACTCTATGCAATATAACAGCACATGAAAGCTCAAAAGTATTAACTAAATGGAATCTGAGCTTCTATTATTATATAATAATGAGTAATTATCATATCATAATATTATATTATGTGATACATACATTACATAAGTATAAAGAAGATTTGTATATTATTGGAATTAGTATCTTTTGTGATAAGGATATATTACAAAGTGCGTTTATGAATTTGAATGTAGCGCGCGCTTAACAAAATGAATAGGTAGTCAAATCGTGGCAGATGGGAGGCTGTTTGACCAACGAAGTTGAACGTTTCCCCCACCCGTACACAACACCAGCTGACACGTTGACAATCTAAGCTGCATTACAAGAAAGGAGTTCGCCTTTTAATTAGAATTCTATGTTTGTTGATCGTTCATTGTTTGAATACGTTTTTTAAAACAAATACAACATTTATTAAGAAGAAAAAACTTACAAATACGTTTTAGAAAGCTTGTACCAAGGCAAGACTTTTTTCCGTTTACACTTATTTTGTACAATTAACCATTCTCAAGTTTTAGCGTTATAAAGAATTCAGTTTGCACTAAAACTTACATATTTGCAGATAGATTTCCAGATTTTCAACACACATACCCAGAAAGAAAGAAAAATTCGATCGAAATAAAACTTGTAGATATACAAATTTAAGAAAAAGGTTTTTAAAAACTATTCGTGCAATATTTATATATTGTTGTTGAAAATACCGGGTTTTAAACTTGTTCATGAACAAAAGTTTTATTTCGATCGGATTTTTTTTCTTTTTCAGTACGTGTCTTGAAAATCAATTTGCCTTTTTTCGAATATTTTAAGTCAGATAAGTGCTGAGATATCTCTTTGCAAATATGTCAATTTTAATGCAAATATAATTGTTCATAGCACTATAATAATTTGAGAATGATAAATTCTACAAAAAAATAGTGTAAGCGGAAAAAAGTCGACTTGTCTTGGTTCAAACTTTCCAAAACATATTTTACAAAAAAATTTGTTTATAAATACTGTATTTATTGAAAAATCTTGTTTAAAGAATGATCGACCAACTTTTCAAAAATGCAATCACTTTTTGTTATTAGTTCTCTGAATAAAATTTTAAAAAAATTGATTTATTCTTCTTTTATTACTTAATAATAAAATATTTATATAAATATAAATAATTTTATATTTATATGAATATTTTATTATTCTCTCATTATTATTTATTATTATTCATGATTTTATTATTTCTAATGAAAAATCACAATGTGCATGCGATGTCGCACGCACGTTATGATAATCATAACATGCGTGCGATATGAACCTCAATTTATGACACATATGCGTGCGAATACGCCATCATTTTGCAAGCATTTTGTTATCTGGGAACTTTATTTAATCTAAGTGTTAGTTAATGTAAATGTCAATGGTTAGTTAGTGTGTCAATGGTTAGTTAATGTAAGTATCAATGGTTAGTTAATGTAAGTGTCAATGGTGATAACTTTAAGCACGCATGGACAACACTTACGGAACTCTATGGTATTGAACGGGCCCTCATCGACGCGTATGTAGGCAATCTTTTTGGCATAGAACCTGTCACTAACTAGTAATGCTACGGAAGTGTCACTCGCCGATTTGGATGAAAATTTGAACATCTGTAGAGTTTTGAAAATAATCCATATGTACTTTGTCATATCGGCAAAGCTTCAAGTTTAAGGGTAAAAACTACCCCTCGCATCTGAGGGGTGGTTTTCACGTTCGAATTTGAATCAGTGGAGTCATTTTAAAGTTGGAATGCTTATTAGGGGTTTTTGATTTCGCTGAATTCAAATTTGAGGTCAACATTGCGAAATTCAAGAAGACGGACTAAAAATGGTCCCTACACTTCAAGCGTGAACAATTACCCCCCAAATCTCAGGGGTGGTTTTCGCGTTTGAATTGGAATCATTGGCGTGATTTGAAGGTTGAAATGATTATTAGGGATTTCGATGTCGCTGAATCAAAATTTGAAGTCAAAATTGCAAAATCTAAGATGACAGGTTGAAAATGGCGCCTACACTTCAAACGTGAAGGGTGGTTTTTACGTTTAATCTGGAATCAATCGTGTAATTTAAAAGCCAAAAAGTTCCTAAGGGGTCTTCGATGTTGCTGAATTCAAATTTTAGATCCAAATAACAAAATTCAAGATGGCGGATACAAAATTTGTTAACACCGTCATCTCTTAACTGATAATCGTTGGTAATTAATAATGATATATGAGAATTGCGACATTATGAGTTTTGTAATTTTTACCTCAAATTTCAATTCAGCAACATCGAAAACGCCTTTAGAGATTTTTTGGCTTTCAAATTACACGATTTATTCCAATTCAAACGTCAAATCCACCCCCAGCATGAGAGAAGTAGTTTCTAACCTTAGACTTGAACCTTTGCCGACATAAAAAAATACAGATCGGTTATTTTTAGTAATCGCTTGGGAAGAAAAAACGGGATCACTTCCCACTAATCTTTCGTTCGAGACTTTGAGGACTTTTTAATTTCACGAGTAAACGCTTTGGAGTCACTTGAGTTTGGGGAAGGTTCTCAATTCAATCATTCGTTTACCGAAAGTAAATGTTAAATGATAGGGGTGTCAAATCTGATAACAAGGGTTTCCACACACAAGCTCATGGTGCTTCACTCAAAAAGAGTGGTTGTCCGCTATGCCCTGGTAAGCACTTTGTCTTATTTTGTTCACTTTCTAGGTCCGAGACTCCTGATCAGCGACGAAAACTAATTCGTAAGTGTGGGTTATGTTTTAATTGCTTGTGAAAGCACGTGAGCCGAGAGTAAGTCTTACAAGCGTTGTCAAACTCGCTCTGGTAAACATCATATCATGCTACATCGGCCTTCTAGTAACACTCCAGGAAGTGGATCTGGCACTACAGCGGAGACTACAATGTCTAATTTAAATGTAAATAGCACAGCATTTGCATCTGCTATGTCTTCAGTCAATTGGCATGTTACTAAAGCTCCTCTGTTACTAGATCAACCCGTGCTTCTAACCACAGCAAGCGGTTTGGTGAATGTTAGGATGACGTCATGTGTTAATCCTAAGGCTAGTTTTTATGTACGCTGTATTGTTTTACCGAGGCTTACGCTTCATGTAACCCTCGTGGTGTTTCTGAGGAACATTGGCTCCACATGCAGGGGCTGGAATTGGCGAATCCGCTTGTCGATCAGGGTGGCTCGATTGACATAATTTTAGGTGCAGAAGTTTACTCATACGTCATGGAAGGAGAAGTCCCAAAGGGTCCTTTGGATACTTCTACGGCGGAGCAACCTCCATTGGGCTGGATCTTGTCTGGTCTTTTTTCTGAAGGAACCTCCTTCGTCTACCCGACAGATTGTTTGATTGCAATGTACGGTCGATCACAAATTATTAGACCTGCTGCCGACTGTATCTCCTAAGTTCACACTTGTTAAGGAGAAGTGTGACAAACTTTTTCTCTCAACTTATTAGCATTCCGGAGATGGCTACTACTTTGTTTGACATCCAAAAAAGAGTCTGAGCGAGAGAATGAGCTACAGCGATCGGCGCCCAAACTTTAAACATAACTTCTAGATGTCATACTTCAACTCCAGTCATACTGTCTAAACACCGTAACTTTCTGGTTTGCTTCGTCTCCTTACTTGGTGATCTATAACTTACATCAGCTGACAGAGGACGAAGGAATCCACTTTTCTTTGGCTACAGATATTTAGAGGAACGAAATTTATGTAAACGATGTCCTCTTCGGAGCCTTTGACATCGCCACATCCATAAAAAAAACGCCGCCAAGTGTATCTGCTTCTCAAGGCGGCGGTTTCATCTTAAAGGAATGGTTGTCGAACTGCGAGGATGTTCTACAAGGAGCATCGGTGAATAGGTATAATGCTGGCATCATAGCAGTCTAGCAAGTCATCTCTGAGTTAATTCGTCCACTCAATGTGGAAGTTTCGCCGATTGGTCGTCGTGTTTTCATCTAAATTATTTTAAGCACCCCGAACTCTTGGGTGATCGGCACAGTTTGCTGACCGATTGTCGGGTGCTATGCGCGTTTGATCGTTTTTAATCGCATCTACACCTTTTTGGTGGTTTTGTGGTGTTATTGTTGTTCCCACGGGCAGCTAGAAGAAGGGTTCGTCCATCCTTGTAGAGCCCCGCATGCAAGGATCAGGCTGCATACTCTGAGAGGCCGCCTGGTATCCCAGAGTCACCGTTCAGGACATCTTGCTAGGTGCCATTCAGCTTTTGGTATGGTTGTTACGCCTCGACTTAGGGGTCATATCTTCAGGGCCATCCCTGGACAATTGTGGCTTTGTTATAGGCCCTTTGGTTTGATTCCAGAGGAATATATGGGTAATTGTCAAATTGCAGGAAATTATTAGGAATTAAATATTTCATAACGGAAATTGATTTTATCACATCTAAAAATTAAAACTCGAAAAGGGGCAATTCTGAAAATAAGAAACGATGATTAAATTCGTACATGAAATACGAAAAGTGGATTTGAGGTTAGGAAATTGAGACGGTTCAACTCGTCACCGCACCAGCTGATAGAAGAAAACAAATATAAGTAAGCTGACTAGCTGAAACCCGATAAGTCTCTCCATCAGCTGTGTGCGATAAGAAGAAAAGCGACAGCGATAAGAAAAATACGGACAGGAACACGAAATTCTTGTCAAAAAATATATGTCAGCTGACAAGCGGGAAAAAAATTGATAAACGCGTGCGCAACCAGACCCCCAGGAGTAGGGAGACAAGCAGGACCAAGCATACAGGGGACCACTCGATTGATATGGCGCGAATGAACGACACTTGCGTTTCAACTGAGTTGGAGAACGGACTTCTCCAAAATTCTACCCAGATTAGCTGGAAATGTACCGAATCGACGCTTGCGAATGCAACCACCGGAATATTCTCTTATCTAGGCAGAACTATCCAGGAGTTCAAAACAAGGTTTTTTTATTAAAAATTATACAATTATTTGCTCATATTGGTTCTTTTACGAAAAATCATTGAATTCGGACTTACGCAATCCCACATTGGCGTCTGTTGACTTACAACCTGCCGGAGTGGTGACCTTCTATTAACCGGGATCAGACCCGGAAATTAAAGATCAAAACTCCCTAAGGCGCGAAGTAAGTAAATGGGGCTCCATTCTGGAATTGTGTGCGATTAAAATTTACCGAATTTATCATCAAAAATTTGACACTTGCATCATGGTGGACTTCTTAACCAAGCTAAGTCCTGGAAACTAGACCGCCTGAGGCCCGGAGGCCTAAACTTACGTTGACTTTTAAGATTCAAAGTTAAGAGCTAGGAAAATCAAGTTGATCTCTAATTTTGTCATAGCACCTTCATGGATTGCAATGACGCGTGATTTATAACGTACTTAAGAACATAGCAAAATATAAAATTAAAGAAGAAACTCCTGGATATTCAAAGGGGAAAACTTTCGTCTGAGGAAGATTCACTGGTCATCGCGTGTAATTTGTTCAAGAGTAAAGAGAAAAGAATTGACCAAAAAAATAATCCTACGAACTAGCGTTCGCAATTCCTATTCGCGCTCGAGTGAGCCCTCCGCTTGAACGAATTTTAATTAATTATTGGTTAGTTTGTGGATGGAAATATGGACGTTAACGGAGTCGCGCTAAGCTATATTCAATCCTTGGCATTCGTTGAACCAAGATCTCCAGAAAATTTCATATCAAGAGAATTCTTAGCTGCAAACTACTTCCGCTTCCAAAACTTGCGTATCCTAAAAAGCATCGTTACGAACACTGATCCAAACGGTAACCTTGTCCTAATTCCTAGGGTTTCATCAAGGGTAATTTTTCAAAATAGGGAGGTAAGGGCTACTTTTAATGTCCTCCCAACGCTCAATCCAGTCTGTGTTAATGGACGCGAGCTGTTGAACAGGCTCCATTAAAAGCAATTTAAACTACCACTTTCATGAACCCAAAATTATTGATGAAAGATGTTTAATTTGCGACAAATCTATTAAGAATAAAATCAAAAATAATCTCTTTTTGAGACGATCTAAATATCAGGATGCAAAAGTAGAATTTTGTATGAAAGAGTTTGCAGTTCAGGATAAATCATGTGAATCGAATTAAATTAATTGCATTTTCCCTGCGATCTATACCAACCATAAATTGACCAATGAAAGAGAGAGCTTTTAAAAAGTTCAAAAGCGAATACTTTAACGCATGTCATTTAGGAAAAACGAAATATTTAACTACTGTAGATAATTTTTTCGTATATAAGTGAGGTAACCTGATAAATTAAAAGTCTGACACGCTTCAAAATACAGAAATGGAAACAACGTGACTGTAGTACTATTAAAGATTCAATATTCACTAAAACTATTTACATAATTTATTATGACGTCTTTCAAATGTATTAAAATCTATTTATTACGTCGTGTCACATACTAACTAAGTAACTAAGTAATAAATTATGCTTCCATTCTTATCAAAATTGAAAATATTTACTCATGAAAATTCAACAAGTGTAAGGCAATTTACATTGAATTACTAATTTTTTATCATTCTCATATTAGAATCTCAGCATCTTTTATCTGTAATAACAAATCTACCAACCTGTGCTGTAATATAATTTCCCTGTATGTATGTGTGTATATATATATATATATATATATATATATATATATATATA